>JAGFNQ010001275.1:126875-146437 GCA_024364735.1 Boesenbergia rotunda | reverse complement strand
ATCGGCTACACCGATTCCGACTATGCTGGATGCAAGTTGGATCGGAAAAGCACAAGTGGGGGTTGCCAATTTTTAGGGTCATCACTAGTTAGTTGGTCAAGTCGGAAGCAACATTGTGTTGCTCTCTCCACGACCAAGGCAGAATATATCGCCATGGGAGAGAGTGTATCACAATTGTTATGGATGATTCATACATTAGAGGACTATGGATTAACCTACAAGGGTGTGCAAGTGTTGTGTGACAACATAAGCACCATAAACCTAACAAAGAATCCAGTCCATCATTCTAGGACCAAGCATATTGAAGTGTGTCACCACTTCATTAGAGATCATGTTGCTAGAGGAGACATTGTACTCTCACATGTAGAGTTCAAATCAAATCTAGCGAACATTCTCACTAAACCACTCCCCGAGAATGAGTTTAGCTTCTTACGAAGGGAATTGGGAATGTGTCGTGCTTCATAGGATTGACTAAAAAGCATTCAACCCCCTTCATGATCAATTCAATTGTTAGGAACAATTGGGTAACTTGGAGACATCTCACACAAACTATTAGGTTTACCAAAACGTTTTTGTTTGCTAGAAATGGGGTGAGATGCTAGGATCAACTTAATTTCTCAAAATGTCAATGCATCCCTTGAGAAATTAGGTTGGCGAGACAATAATCACTAAGTTGATCAAGTATGGGGAAAACCAATGCATAACACATGTGTACTTGGCTCCATGATCATACTTGGACATTCCAATCAAGGAAACTTGATTGGAGACTTTTTCTTGATACAAACTTGGTTGGAAATTGATTGAATGTTTGTGATTGAATTTGACTTCACTTGGGTGGAGCAAATTGATTTGTTAGACTCATAAGGACCTTTGATCCTTGTTAAAGGATCAATTGTAGTCAAGAGATCACATCCAAGATCGATAATTTTCATCTGATCTTATCAGAAATCGATAGGGAGTCTGAAACTGAAATTTCAGATCGTACCAGAAAAATTCAGGGAGCCTGATCGGTCACCGGACCGATCAGGAGTATGTCTGATCGTCCAAGGGGCCGATCAAGCTATTTCGCGAGAAAGTGTCAAAATCTCACTGTGTTGGCCTGGATCGGTCCACAGACCGATCTGGCCCCCTGTAGTGATCGGTCCACCGACCGATCAGGAGGGTCACAGAATACCTCACAAACCTACTGTTCGCTCCCTGATCGATCGGTAAATCGATCAGGAGCCTGCCTGATCGGTCACCCGACCGATCAGGACCAAGCCAGACCGATCAGGCCGGGGCCTGATCGGTCTGGGCGCTCCCAGATCGAACGGTGATCCATTCGATCACATTAAATTGCGGTTGGTGGACCGATCCACCAACCTATTAACTCCCTCTAAACCTTACCTTCCCAAGCCCTAGCGCCGAACCCCTCATCCTTCTCTTGCGCGTGAGTTCCTCTTCTCCCCGTGCGTGTGAGTGCTTCTTCATCCCTGCAACTCTTGCGCCGCGATCTCTTCTCTGCGTGCGACCCTGCGAGTGCTCTCTCCTTCAACCTGACCAGATCTTCTTCGACTAACCTTCATGGCACCTAAGTAAACTTGCGTTAAGACTATTTCTTTTTGGCTTAAATCATAACTTTGTAATGTTTAGCCTAACCATGTTCTTTCTTATTGTGTTTTCTTTTTGTGGTGTGATCTTTTCCCTGCCGTGACCTTCACATGATCAACCTCTATTGATTAAACTTAACTTCATTTGATCATCTTCTATTATGATTCATTTGATCAATGTCTTAAACTTTAAATTCCTTTTCTTGTGTCGTGATTTGATCCGTTCAATTTGGTGACGTGACCTTACCATGACCTTACCCTACTGATTAAACCAAATTCTGTGTCTTGATCTTGTGATCATTATTTTGATTAACTTGCACTCTTATTCCATCCTTTAGAAAATCAACTAAGGGCAAGGAACCCGTTGACGGGTCCTCCAAGGGCAAAGGCCCTTCATCATCTGCCCCTTCTCGAAGGCCTCAGCCTTCTTCAAGTTCCCGATTCCCTAACGCTGCTTGTGAGCAAGCATTCCAGTCCCGAACTTTCAAGTTGCTTTCTTGTCGGTCCATTGATGGACCTTTCCTATCTGAGCATTGTCCCTCCATTATGGAGGTGATTACCTTCTACAACCTCGGTTTTCTCCTTTCCCTTGAGCGGACAATCAACTATAATCTCGTGTCCGAATTCTACAATAACATGCAACAAGGACCTCAAGGGGGATTTGATTTCACGACCCGAGTAGCCAAGAGAAATCTTGACTTCTCTTACAACATCTTGGCGGAGTATCTGGGCAGTCATCGATCGCCTAATTTTTATTCTATCTACCCAGAGCTTCCTGACCCTTTATTGGCTCCATTTGAGAGCGTCAACCCCGATGCCATATATCAGCACTTCTTTGGCCATCCTCGACTAGTTGGTCTTGATGAGTTAGGGCCTGACTTTCCAACCTTTGCGGCCCTCCGTCTTTTCCCTACTGATTACGTTCTGTTCAAGATAATCACCAACTATATTTTGCTGATCACCTCAAAACCCTTAACTGAGATCCGACCTTATCACTGTCTGATGCTTTATGGCATGCATCGCCGCCTTGACTTTGACATTATGGAGAGCATCTTTCAGTCGATTATTTCCTATCGAGAGCCCAGTCGTCGCACTGTCTATATATCGTTCGGTCACGTCATCACTAACTGGCTTATGTCAGTAGGTGTTGATGTAACCAAGGGCAGGACAGTGCCCATGGTTAGACAGGATTGCCGACTTGGCAGGCGAGCGTTTGCCAAGTCTGGCATCATCATCAGGGAACAGGATCGGGCTCTTGTATGGAAGGACGGGCGGGGTCTTAGAGAGCTACCTAGGGGCCCGCCTGATTTAGGCACCGGCAGATGCTGCTGCTCATCAGGAGGCGCCCATACCAGCAGCGGACTATGATTACGAGCCAGATCCAAACATCCACTGGCAGGTCTCGGAGCTGGAGCTGACGATGCAGCATGAGTGTCACATCTCCGAGCTCTGGCGCGAGGAGGTCCAGTCAGAGTTTCGATCCTTCGATCGCTGACTTCACGCATTGGAGTCCGATGTCTTGGGGGTTCGTTCTCTGCAGCAGATATGGTATGACGAGTGGCGCCAGCACACATTTCATGGATCTGCACCCTCTGGCAGTACTGCACCGAGGTCCTTTGTACCTGATGATGACACAGCTGATGACCCCATGCAGGCCGATGACCCTCCCGTCGATGTTTGATTATGGATGTACTCTGCCTCTGCCCGTGACTTGCATTTGACTATTTGACTGTGTTGATTGTATGACTTTATGGTTGTATGCCTGTGATCTGGCTGTTATGGTCGTGTGCCGTATTTAACTATACTTTGATGCATTGATATGTATCTAACTATTTGTCTGTCTTGGATTTTTGCTGCACTTGACTATATTGTGATGTTGTATGATGGATCTAACATTATGACTATTTTCATGTAAAACTTGCTATTCCATGTTTATTTCTAGTTTCTGTTTTATTGCTATTCCATGTTCATATGATACATATGATTGTTTTGTCATGCTTGATATTTATCATATGTTTTTCATATGTTTTTCAAAATTAAATCAAATCTTATGCTGTTTTGGGAAACCCCTAGGATTGAGGAGTATGTTTAAACTTAATATCTAGTCTACACCCTTTTCGGTGTTTGACAAAGGGGGAGAGTATGATTGGTTAAGTTTAGGACGATTATGAGTTTAAATGTTGTAGGAGGAGGATCCTGATTCTCCTACAATTCTGACATTTGAGATAATTGGATTGTAGGGGGAGGATCCTGATTCTCCTACAATTCTGAGATTTGAGATAATTGGATTCAAATTCCTAAACATAAAATCGGGTTGTCAAATAACAAAAAGGGAGAGATTGTTGATGCAGTCTGACCCTGATTATTGTTTTGGTGTTGACACCGATTTTAGTTTAGGTTGATGAGATGATTGGGATTAAGTCCTGGTCGTGGACTAGGCATACCTAGTGGGACTAGATTTGATGAAAGCCTGACTTGGAGGGTTAGGTCCTAGCTTGAGAAGCTAGGTGGATGAAATCCTAACTTGGAGGGTTAGGTGTGGGAAAGTCCTAGCCTAGAGGGCTAGGTGTGAAAATTCCTAACCTGGAGGGTTAGGTGTGGAAAAGTCCTAGCTTGGAGGGCTAGGTGTGAAAATTCCTAACCTGGAGGGTTAGGTGTGGAAAAGTCCTAGCTTGGAGGGTTAGGTGTGAAAATTCCTAACCTGGAGGGTTAGGTGTGGAAAAGTCCTAGCTTGGAGAGCTAGGTGTAAAAATTCCTAACTCGAAGGGTTAGGTGATGAAACCCTGTCTTGGAGGGTCAGGTCCTAGCTTGGAGGGCTAAGCTGGATGAAATCCCGGCATGGAGGGCCAGGTCCTAGCTTGGAGGGCTAGGTTGAAGTCCCGGTGAGTGACACTGGGCATGAAGTCTTGGTCCGAGGGACTAAGCACGAGTCAAAGAAGGGCTGGAGGTTTGTTCTCGTGACTTAGAGGAGATTTGACCTTGCCTGGATCGGTCTGGTGACCGATCAGGGAAGTTGGCACGATGTTTCCTCGTTGATCAGTCTGGTGACCGATCCAACAATGACTGATCGGTCTGGTGACCGATCAAGGAGCAAACAATGAGTTTGGGAATCTTACTGCTCGACTCCTGATCGGTCTGGTGACTGATCAGGGAGCATACAGTTCACTAACTGCTTGGCTCCTGATCGGTCTGGTGATTGATCAGGGAGCATACAGTGGGTTTTGGGAACCTTACTGCTTGGCTCCTGATCGGTCTGGTGACCGATCAGACATACTGTTTAGATCGTTCTGATGAACGATCAATTATCGCGGAGTTCTCCTTATAACCGATCAGGCTAGAGCCTGATCGGTCGGAGAGCTCCCTGATCGGTCTGGTGACCGATCAGGGAGCATACAGTGGGTTTTAGGAACCTTACTGCTTGGCTCCTAATCGGTCTGGTGACCGATCAGAGATACTAATCAGATCGTTCTGGTGAACGATCAATTGTCGCGGAGTTCTCCTTATAACCGATCAGGCTGGAGCCTGATCGGTCGGAGAGCTCCATGATCGGTCTGCTGACCGATCAGGCCCTTGTGGCTGCGAAAGCTGGGAATCCCAGCAAAGGTGTGGATTGGTCTGGTGACCGATCCACGATCCCTGGATTGGTCCGGTGACCGATCACTTTAATTCAAATGCGCTGTCAAACGCTCTGGTCATGTCTGATCACGTTTGCTTTCTCTGCTCTTAACTACTGAGTGTTTCATTCTCTGTTGATTTGCTGCCCTAATGAGTTGCTAAGTGTGCAGGTGACTCAGGGATCATCCAAGTGAAGTCAAACACAGGCTTTAGCTACAGCAGGTTTGGCTGTTTGCTTCCGCAGGTTGTAACGTTCTCTGGCGTGAGCTGCAACGGCTGAGGAGCTGATGACATGGGGCTCGACTGGAGGGGATTCAGTGAGTCCAGAGGAGGTCAGGGGTAGCTGGCTGTTGCAGGTGAGCAGTTGGGAGCTGCTGCAGAGGAGCGTGTGACCTGGCGATGGAAGCAGGATAAGCCATGGAGTGGAGAAGGAGCTCAAGAGTTCTCCACATTGAAAGCTTTGCTGAATCATCTATTGTGCACTACTGTGAATCACTTGAAGCAATCTCTTGCAAAGCTGTAATCTTGAGTCTGTGGAGGGAGTCGCGAGTGGATAAGCAAGCAAACGAAGAGCTGGAAGCTCTTGCGTTGGTGGCGCTGTGCTGTGCTCGGTGATCTGCTCTCACATTTCTCATCCTTGTGCTTTGCTAGCGATCTGTAAGATCTTCCTTATTGTCTCTGTGCTTAATTTCTGATACATTTGAGACCATTTGTGTGGAGAGGTTTCTCCACCGAAAAGGAGGATTTTATATCCGGATTTCCGGGGCTTAATCTGCCGACGATCAAGGGATCGCCCAGCTTACGGGCACGCCAAGGAGTAGGGGCAAGTTATCCCCGAACCTTGTATATCCTTGCGTTAGAGTTTTGCTTGTTACTTAGTTTCTGCATATAGTTTCTGCACTTGTTTTGCTTCCGCTGTCTAACCTTTGAAGTGCAGAGAAAATCAAAAACTGTTAAGTTTCAAGTGTCTAGCTACATTCACCCCCCCCTCCTCTCTAGCCTTCCAAGTTCCAACACTAACTTGTTCACTGAGTGTGCAGGAAGAAGCCCTAGGTACACTAGGCAAGAAGTCCTGGCAAAGGGTTGGGCAAAGAAGTCCTGGTCAAGGACTGGGCAAGAAGACCTGACCGGAAGTCGGGCAAAGAAGTCCTGGTCGAGGACTGGGCACGAAGTCCTGGCAAGGGGCTGGGCACCGAAGACCTAACCCGAATTTGGGCACGAAGACCTAGTCAGGTAGATTGGGCAAAGTCCAACCGGAGGAGCCGGTTGGCAAAAGGTAAACTCTCTTGAGAGGAGTAGGTGAGGATGTGTTCCCCGTCGAGGGAACGGTAGGCGTCGGTTCGACCTAGGGTTCCATTTGGGAGACCCGAAGTCAGAACCAAGACAGCTACGGCTGTAAATATTGACTAACAATCTTGCTTGGTTTGTTTTGGAACTAACCTTGGTTGCAGGGAACGAAGGATTGTGTTTCTGCAGCTCAGTACGCCTCAGAGGAAAGGGGTAGGCAACTGGGCTAGGCGCCCGAGAGGTCCCGGGCGCCCATGGTGAAAAGTCAAAACAGCAAAAAAGCAAGACTGCTTCGAAACCACACTGGGCTAGGCGCCCAGGAGGTCTCGGGCGCCCAAGGTCAAAGCCAAAGCAACCATCAAAGCAAATCTGCCACAAAGCCATTGGACGAGGTCAACCCAAGCGCCCGAGAGGTCCCGGGCGCCCCAGTCAGACCAGGGGCCGAATCGGAGGGGATAAGCACTGACCAAGCTACGGATAAAGGTTCTCGCAGCTGAAGGCACGTGTTAGGCGCCCCCAACGAATCAGGCGCCCCCAGGAGCACTATAAAAGGTGCTCAACCCCAAGGCTTCAGAATCAATACTTTCTAACGCCCAAAAGCTTTTCGTTCAAGCGCTACGCTCCGGCAAACTCCAACTTCGAGATCTCAGCGTCGACGACGACCCTCTGCACCGAAATACGATCTACATCGGGCGTCGGTAACGAAAAGTGTAACATTTCAATACTGTTGTACTTAAATTTGTAAATCCCTTTTCCGCGATTATAGTATTGCACAAAGTAAACGGTCAAGGACCGTGGGCCTTGGAGTAGGAGTCGACCGCGACTCCGAACCAAGTAAAAATCTACTTGTGTTCCTGTGTGCATTTAATTATTTCCACTGCGTATTTGTTCTTTATTCTATCCGAAAAGTTTTTACGATATTCACCCCCCCCCCCCTCTATCGTTTTCTCGATCCAACAGAACCGACACCTACTGTTCCCTTGATGGGGAACGCGTTCTCACCTACTCTTCTCAGGAGAGTTTACCTTTTGCCAACCGGCTCCTCCGGTTGGATTTTTGCCCAATCCACCTAACCATGTCTTCGTGCCCAACTTTCGGTCAGGTCTTCATGCCCAACTTCCAGTCAGGTCTTCGATGCCCAGCCCGTTGCCAGGACTTCTTGCCCAGTCCTCGACCAGGACTTCTTTGCCCAACTTCGGTCAGGTCTTCTTGCCCAGTCCTTGACCAGGGCTTCTTGCCCAGCCCTTTGCCAGGACTTCTTACCTAGTGTACCTAGGACTTTTCCTGCACACTAAGTAACCTTGTTAGATCACAATTACATCTTAACTTCTGAACCCTTTGCCATTATCAAAACACAGGTTTGACTTAGGTGCTGCCTGCACCAACAGATACATCCAAGATATAGTTTAAATCTTTTGATACATCCAAGATACATCAAAACCACTGTTTGGTCGTGCAGATTGCTAATGCCTTCAATACATGGTATGCTGCCTTTACAAAAATCAGGCATCCATGAGAATGTAGAGATCAGTTCGGTCAAGTTCAGTGGCCTTGTTGGTGAGTCATGTTTACTGTCTCGTATGAAGCAGGAGGTTGTTAACTAGATCTGAATTCTAGAAAGTTTCATCAACAACTCAAACAAGCCCTTTTCATTCCTTTAAATCCATTAAAATAGATTGCCAACTTAACATTAGGAATTTCACAGTAACAACTAAAAATCAGCTTCAAAATGCATCATTTCTCACCAAAACACTTCAAAACACTAACCACCTCCCCCACACTTAACTTTTTGACCGTCTCGGGCAAAGTAACATCAAGAAACAACCAAAGCATCCAAGTCCATGGAAAATATGATTATGAAAAAGGAATATTGCAAGGAATATAGAATATAGAGTGGATCAATAAGGAATATTTCAAAAAAATGATATGAAAAAGGAAACAAGATGATTCACCTCTATAGTTAGGATTGATGGCTCAGCTAGAGGGGGGATGAATAGTTCTTTTCGGTTTTTCTATACAAGATGGTTAGCACAATACAAAATATAATGGGAAACAAAAGATTCAATGCTAACACAAAGGTTTTACTTGGTATCCACCCCGATGGATGACTAATCCAAGGATCCGCATGAGTACACCACCTCCACTATGAAACGTCTCCTTCAAGGTGGAGAAAACCTTTACACGTTTGGCTTCTTCCTCTTTACAAGATCAAGATGAAAGCTAGAGGAAGAGTGGATCAATTTGGGCACTAGCAGCACTTCGATACAGTATGGAACCGTATCTTCCTCGTGCCCAAAAGTCCCCTTTAAATAAGAGAACAAGCCAGCTTCGCAAGCTGTCCAGCCCCGCACCAGTCGACTACCCCATGGGCAGTCAACTGGTCTAGCTTTAAATGCTAGCCAACGGTTAGTTTTTCGGGGTTACCAGTCAACTGCCCCTGGGGCAGTCGACTAGTCGAAGGCTGAAAAGCTTCTGTGAGTTTTGGCAGTCGACTGCCCTCTGGCCAGTCGACTGCCCAGCCTCTCAACTCACTTACAATCACTCCAAACACTCTCCTTCACGTATGCCTTCAGGTATGCTCCCTTGGCTTGCCCCTTGAAGTCTTCTTCCTCTGGCTATCGTCCTTCGGATGCACACACAAGCCTTCCTTGGCTTACCTCCATGCCAGCCTTCACGTGTGCCCTTGAAGTCCACTTCCCGGCTTGCCCTTGGAGCTCTCCTCCCTCGGCTCTCGTCCCTTAGATATGTTCTTCATGTATGATTCTCCAAGTCCTGCAAACTCAATCACACATATCAAATACAACATAACACCCTAACCTTAAACACATTGGCACACACACATCAAAATCATGATCTTCCCGATCATTCTTGGGTCGATTGCCTCAACAATCTTCCCCTTTTTGATGTGTGACAATATGTTTAAGTTAGGGAATAAATAATAACCAGTCAATAACATTAAATATCAATTGAAAAACAATACATAGTAAAACCTTAGAGGAAACTCTCCCTTAACCCATGTCTTCTCCCATTTTTTCTCTATTCTTATCATAAACCAGCAGTTAAGTTACAACCCTAACTTAACACAAGCAACAGCAATTTAAAAGTGCAAGACATAGCAACATCTAAGAGGTACCCTCCCCCTTAACTTATGCCTTCATCCATTTTAAATTTTTCCTCATAATCCAAGTTAAGTTAAAAATTTAAGCTAAAAATCTAACTTAAACCACCCATTCTCCCCCTTTGACACCATCAAAATGATTGCCTACAGCAATACTAACCTAAGGCATCAAATAAGGGAATCCTTATTTCTGAAAAGAAATTACAGAAACTGAATTTGGTCGTATCAGTCGACTGCCTATGGGGCCAGTCGACTGATACTCTGTCAGTCTGAAAAATGAGTTTTTGAGCCGAATTTCAGAAACCTCCCAGAAACTCCAGAAAATTCTAAAAATTGTAAAAACTTGCAAGCATGTTTCTTGTAAGATACTCTATCACGGAAAAATATTATTTCATGAAAAATTTCAAACATGCTTGACTTTTGACCAAAGTCCAAAATTCTTGAAAACAACTAAGTTTGTATCAAAATCTCAACCTAATTTTGCATTCATATATCTTCTAAGCTTAGGTAAAACATATAAGACCTAAAATAGTTTTCAAATGTTTAAAATGTCCAACTATGATCTTTGGGCATAATGTCCATTAATTAAACACTTGTTTTCCCCATGGTTGGTCTATTTTTCATAATTTGATACTTCTAATGACCCAATACTATGCCACAAGCACAAGTGGATCATTTATATCATCCTAACATCTCATATGTATGAAAACAATCATTAAGCAAAGTAATATGAGATGATTGCAAGGTAAGCCTTATTTTGCCCAATTCATCATGAATTTCTACTATGGGCTACAAAATCCCCCTCAATGTCTCAAGTCAACCAAATTCCAAAACTTTGAAATTCTAATACTATGGTTGACTTATCCCAAATCCTCTAACCCTTGAGGATTGACTTTGGTACCTAATAGTAATGTTTCCTAATTGGGTTAACTAAGTACTCCTTAGGGATCCATTTCTTACTTAGGGTCTTAGTCTTTATTGTCCTCTAGCAATTAGGCAATGATAGGTTTTCCCATTGTTAGACTTCCCAAAACCCAATCCCTCTTTCCTAATGCTTGCTCTTTGGCTTCCAATGATCATATCTAATGTCTTTGAGCCAACTTCAAACTTCCTAAGTGCTTTGGTAAGACTATTTATCTTTTTCCTTAAATCCTTATTTTCTTCTTCTAAAAATGAGTCATTTGAGTTAGAAGAAGAGACATGCTCATTGTCCTTAATTTCCATTGATGTTATTTTCTCCTTTAACATGCAATTCTCCTTTTTTTAAGCACTTAATTTTCTTTTTAGCATCAACCAAATCATCACTCGTACTAGAAATTATTTTTGCAAGAATAGAAGTGGGTAAGTTGTGTACCTCACTTACCGAGAAGTCTGATTCCGAGGTGGAGCCTCCCCCTTCACTTGAGCTCCCTTCATCTTCACTTGAGCTTTTCTCCTCTTCAAATTTGGATGCCGTGAAGGCAAGGTCATCAATTCCCATTAGTGCAAAATGGGATACAAAATGCTCCTCCTCCTCCGATGAAGATGGATCATCCCATGTAGCCTTCAAGTTTTGCACCTTCTTCTCCTTCTCTTTTGATTTCTTCTTTCCTTCTTTCTTCTTTTCTTCCTTCTTTTTCAGAAGAGGACACTCATCTCTCATGTGTCCTTCTCCTTAGCAATTGTAGCAAATTATCTTTCTTGATTTATGTTTGCTCCTTGATTCTTTCCTACCATGAGACTTGTTAGTAGAAAATTGTAGGCTTCCGCATCACTACCCATGAAAGCACTCGATTCCTCCGAATCGGATGATAAGACCTCCTTCTTCTTACCTTTTCCCTTGTTTGCCACAAGGGCTATATTCTTTGGCTTGTAGTATGATTCTTCGATCGTTCCTCCAACTCAAGTCTCATGAAGCTCCATGGTTGAGAAAAATTCTTCTAGAGATGTTTTCTCTAGATCCTTGGAAATATAGTACGAGTCCACCATTGAGCTCCAAGTTGATGTTCTTGGGAAGGCATTGAGGGCTTTCATGACAATGTCTCGGTTGGATAATTGTTCCCCTACACTTGTTAGCCCATTAAGAATTTCTTTAAATCTAGCATGTAAACTTGTTACCTTCTCCCCTTTATCAAGCTTGATATTATTGAGTTGGGACCGAAGGAGATCTCTTTTCGTCATTTTCGCCTCCGAGGTGCCTTCATGAAGTTCCACTAACTTGTCCCATAAATCCTTGGCACTTGAGTAGTTTCCAATCCTTGTCACTTCTTGTTGAGGAAGCACACTAAGTAGATGATGCAAGACTTTTGAATTTGCCAAGTGATCATCTTTTTGCTTCTTGCTCCACCTTATTTTCTCAAGAAGCTTGTTTTCTTGATCCCTAGGTACCTCAAAATTGTTTTCCATGATTAGCATAATATCAAAGTTGGTGTTGAAAAATACCTTCATTCTCTTCTTCCACCATGAAAATTCTCTCTCGAATTTTGGCGGTTAAATATGCGAGCCGGCCATTTCAATGATTACTCTTCTTGGCGGTCAGTCCATTGAAGGCGTCCTTGTGCTCTGATACCACTTGTTAGGATCGATGGCTTGCCTAGAAGGGGGGATGAATAGCTCTTTTCGGTTTTTCTCTACAAGATGGTTAGCACAATACAAAATATAATGGAAAACAAAAGATTCAATGTTAACACAAAGGTTTTACTTGGTATCCACCCCGAAGGATGACTAATCCAAGTGTTGGTGAGAGCCCTAGAGCCGATCATGTAATGATTGTATGGACTAATTTGTATCATATTCCTATGTATAAATAAAGGCATGTTTTATGGTTATTATACTTACGTGTATTTGTGCCAATTAGTTAAGTATAATAATGTCCTTGAGTAGAAGTTTCTTATCTATATCAATCGATTGGTTGAATCGATAGTGAGATGATATAGAGAATACTACTCTAAATAATTCCTAGTCAAGTATTAACATTCAAGGACAATGTTAATACGTAGAGGCTAGCATGTAGGTCAACATGATGACTTGATCTCACAAGTCATAGATATAGAGATATCAAGTTGACACATGGGTATGCATTGGAGAATGTATACTGAATGACCCACCATGAGAAAGTATCATGGATCGTTATATGAGTGTCATATACTTTCTCATGTGGCTATTAGTATGACTATTAGTCCTTGGACCTGAAGTCACCATGGATTCCTACATAAGGAGTTGCGTACTTTGGCTTCGTCAAACGTCACCCGTAAATGGGTGGACTATAAAGGCGATTACTGGGTATGTAACAAATTATGGAGAGGGATGTGAGTGATGTAGATGGGATCTATCCCTCCTATATGACGGGAGCGATATCGTATTCTTGATAGAGTTAGACCACAAAGTGCATGGCCATGCCCAAGTGAGTCAATATGAGATATTGAGCTCACTTGATTAGTGTGAGTCTACTTGGAGTTCAAGATATAGATTGACTCGAGGATGACACGGTCTATGCCTCAATTGAGTCAATCTAGATATCAAGGATAGAGGGACATTATCATATATTGTGAGAGTCACAATTATTAGTCACAAGGTGATGTTGGATCTCAACATTCTTGTAACTTGGGTAGCAATGATGTGTTGCTAGATACCGCTCATTGCTTATGTTTCTAAGAGGTTAGAAGCATTGTCAACGTTACAAGAACCTATAGGGTCACACGCAAAGAATAAATAGATGGAGAAAAATTGAAGTCAAGTTTGACTTGGCTAAATATGGAAAGTCCATAAAAGGCAAGTTTGACTTGACCTAAATCCAAATCAAGTTTGACTTGACTTGGTTCCACTTCAAGTTAGACTTGACATGGGAGAAGAAGTGAAGTCAAGTTTGACTTGGCTAAATATGGAAAGTCCATAAAAGGCAAGTTTGACTTGACCTAAATCCAAATCAAGTTTGACTTGACTTGGTTCCACTTCAAGTTAGACTTGGCTAAATATGGAAAGTCCATAAAAGGCAAGTTTGACTTGACCTAAATCCAAATCAAGTTTGACTTGACTTGGTTCCACTTCAAGTTAGACTTGACATGGGAGAAGAAATGGAGTCAAGTTTGACTTGACTATTTATGGAAAGTCCATAAAAGGCAAGTTTGACTTGACCAAAACCCACCTCACCTTTGTTTGACCAAGTGATGACTTGGTTTCCCCCCATTTGAATTTCGAATTCAAATTGAAAGGGGATATGGAAGGCCACCTAATGGCACTTAATAGCCATTATGGCCGGCCACCTAATGGCCATTAATGGCCATTAAGTGGCCGGCCACCATGTGGGAACAAAACCTATGTTTTGTTTCATTTTTTTTTGTGAGTGAGGCTTTTCTTCTTCTCTCTTGATTTTTTGGTGGGAGTGCTTCTTCGACCTCTCCTCTTGGCCGAAAGCTATAGGGTGCTAGCACACCTAAGCTTTTGATCCATCTTCATTTGTTCGCGTGGATACGTATAGAGGAGTGTCTGCTTTGATACTCTAAGAGATCCGGCGGCCTTTTGGACAAGCGGGAAAGCGAAGGGCTACGCGTCAAGGGTAATGATTCTTATCATGTAGATCTAATGTAGATTAAACTCGTACTCGTAATTTATTTTTATGTTCGCACGGATCCGTGGCCGAACTTCTGGGGTTTCCGCAACGCAAAAAGCGGTTTTTGCGGCCTAGAATTTCCAACAGTGGTATCAGAGTCACGTGCGAACCTTGTACGAGTTTAAATTTGTTTTTTTTGTATTAGATACAAAATTTAAAGACAAATTATATTCTGTGATTTTTCGAAATTTATAGAATTTATGGGTATTTTTCTCATGAAGTCGAAGCAACAAGTGTTCGGACACTTGTAGGCTTCACCGATCGAGAAAAACTTTCCGAAACGGAAAGATCTCGCTATAATCTTTCGGGACAGCGGCTTAAGTTGTTGTAAGGTGATTTTGGGACACTCGCGAAATTCATTTCGCGAGTAGGGGCGCCGCCCCTAACCCCGCGAGGGGCATTGTCCCGCAATCGTGCCCGAAAATCGTGTAGCGGGACCGTTACGGAAGTGTAACTCATAATATTGTAAAATTGTCGAAAAATTATAGAAATTTATTTAAAATACATAATTTGGAATTATGTATGGATTTGTGATGATCATGGCCCAATAAAAACCCAATGTGATTGGAATGTGTTGTAATTCATATTACGGTCTGTGTACCGTTTTTGTGGTTGTGCGTGTTGTATAGTGTATGCGACCTGCGAGTCGGCTTCTTTTATTTTATTTCTGTACTTTCTTATTTTGTAATGTACAAAATGAAGACGGTGGGTGGTCCATCCGAAGACGGAGTTATGGAGGGAGCCGACGACACGTGGCGGTCAAAGGAGAAGCTTGGAGAAGCGAAACCCTAGGTTGACCGTCCGATCTTCTCATTGGCTTGAGAAGATCGTAGTAGGGCCATGATCCAATCACAAATTAAATTATTTTATTATTTGCTTGTATGTGATGCATGCTAGAGTAAAATAATTAGAGCCTTGTGTATATGATACACCCTCTCTCTTGCGATTAGATTCGATCTAATTCAAATCAACTCCGACTCGTAAATGCCTACCAAGTTTTGATACCTATCACTACCTCGATCATTTGTTGTTGTTGAATCTGCCAAAGCAGAGCAACACATTTAATCTTGGTAGGGTACGGAGGGACAATCTTGGTCCCGCCTATCACGGCTTGGGTGAGAACAAACTCAATCAGATTGAGTGAAACTAGTTAACTCGGTTGGATCGAGTCTAACTATAGGCATATTCCAATCGTTGGAAAGGTAGGATAAAAATCGCATTTATATTAAAACTTGGGCGATTTAGCCAAAGCTAACTCAAGTTTTTATGTAAATGTAAATTTTAATCCTATAAACAAGAGTTGCATAGAGATGTAATCGGTAAATTGTTACCTACCGATCGTACTAAGTCTTGGGCGATTTAGCCAAAGCTAACTCAAGGCTTAGTATGATGTGGATCTTGTCCCACTATATTATAGTTAAATTAGATAGAATCTTGTAGCGTGGTTTGACCACATCTATGACTTGATTCTACAAAATTTCTATAATTCAGTGGGAGAATCATTTAATTAAAGGCCTAATTAAATGAAAAAAGGAATATGTTATTTAATTTTCTGCATTTTATTGTTGTAGATTGCCATGTCGACAAACGCAAATACTCTCTCTCTGCGATCTGTCCTTGAGAAGGACAAGCTCAATGGAGCAAACTTCCTGGACTGGTACAGGAACTTGAGAATTGTTCTCAAGCAAGAACGTAAACTGTACGTTCTGGAGCAGCCTATTCCCGAGGCACCTCCTGCCAGTGCCACGCGAGCTGACCGTGATGCTCACAAGAAGCATCAAGATGACGCATTAGATGTGTCATGCCTTATGCTCGCAACCATGAACTCTGAGCTTCAGAAGCAACATGAGTTAATGGATGCTTTCGATATGGTTGAGCATCTGCGTCAACTGTATCAAGGACAAGCAAGGCACGAGAGATTTGAGATCTCTAAGGCACTGTTTCAGTGCAAGATGCAAGAAGGGACTCCCGTAGGTCCCTATGTACTCAAGATGATTGGGTACATAGAGAATCTGCAGAGATTGGGATTCCCACTGGGCCAAGAGCTGGCCACAGACTTGATCTTGCAGTCCCTACCCGAAAGTTATAGTCAATTTGTCATGAACTGGAACATGAACGAAATTGACAAGCCCCTGCCTGAGATGCTCAGCATGTTGAGAACTGCTGAGCTCAATCTTAAGAAGGCCAAGCCCATTTTGATGGTGCAGAAGGACAAAGGTAAGGGCAAGCCCAAAGGCAAGGGAAAGTCTCAAGCCAAGGGCAAGGGCAAGGGCAAAGCACTGAAACCCAAAGGAGGGGTTGCCAAGGATGCTACCTGCTTCCACTGCGGTGAGACCGGACACTGGAAGCGGAACTGCAAGAAATATATGGAAGATCTCCAGAAGAAGAGAAGTCAGACTTCTACTTCAGGTATTCATGTTATAGAAGTCAATTTGTCTATTTCTACATCATGGGTATTAGATACCGGATGTGCTTCTCACATTTGTACTAATGTGCAGGCGCTGAGAAATAGCAGGACATTGACAAAGGGCGAGGTGGACTTACGAGTTGGCAATGGAGCAAGAGTTGCTGCTGTTGCTACAGGAGTTTATATGCTATCTCTGCCCTCTGGGCTTGTACTAGAGTTAGATGATTGTTATTATGTGCCTGCTCTGACTAAGAACATAGTTTCTGTTTCTTGTTTAGACAAGAAAGGATTTTCGTTTATAATAAAGAACAAATGTTGTTCAGTTTATTTGAATGAAATGTTCTATTGTAGTGCACCTCTGATGAACGGACTCTATCTTCTAGACTTAGAAAACCCTATCTATAACATAAATACCAAAAGGCTCAAGTCTAATGACTTGAACCAAACCTATATCTGGCACTGTCGCTTAGGCCATATAAATGAGAGTCGCCTATCCC
This sequence comes from Boesenbergia rotunda, assembly GCA_024364735.1. Classification (NCBI taxonomy): domain Eukaryota; kingdom Viridiplantae; phylum Streptophyta; class Magnoliopsida; order Zingiberales; family Zingiberaceae; genus Boesenbergia; species Boesenbergia rotunda. The sequence goes on along the minus strand of JAGFNQ010001275.1, from coordinate 129,336 downwards.
AGCTCCATAGAGATGGTTTGCTGGACTCATTTGATTTTGAATCATTTGAGACATGCGAGTCTTGCCTTCTTGGCAAGATGACCAAGACTCCATTCAGTGGACACAGCGAAAGAGCAACCGATTTGTTAGGTCTTATACATAGCGATGTATGTGGCCCTTTCAATGTTGCTGCCAGAGGTGGTTATAGGTACTTCATTACATTTACTGATGATTTCAGTAGATATGGTTATGTGTACTTGATGACACATAAGTCAGAATCCTTTGAAAAGTTCAAAGAATTCAAGAATGAAGTACAAAACCAGCTTGGCAAGAGTATTAAAATACTTCGATCAGATCGAGGTGGAGAATACCTCAGCCATGAGTTCCGTGACTATCTAGCTGAGTGTGGGATTCTGTCCCAACTCACTCCTCCTGGAACACCACAATGGAATGGTGTGTCCGAAAGGAGGAATCGTACCCTATTAGATATGGTGCGATCCATGATGAGTCACACAGATCTTCCTATATCCTTTTGGGGATATGCTCTGGACACGGCAGCCTTCACTCTTAACCGTGTTCCATCAAAGGCTGTAGTAAAGACACCATATCAGATATGGACTGGGAAGAGTCCCCAGATGTCTTTTATGAGGATTTGGGGTTGTGAGGCTTACGTTCGACGTCAAGTCTCAGACAAACTGGGACCCAAATCTGATAAGTGCTATTTTGTAGGATATCCCAAGGAAACGAAGGGATATTACTTCTACATACCCAGTCAGCACAAAGTGTTTGTGGCGAAGACTGGGGTTTTTCTAGAAAGGGACTTTGTTTCTAGAAAAACTAGTGGGAGTACGTTCGATCTTGAAGAACTTCAAGATATGGACCAAAGCACTGAGGCCTTGATGGAGGTTGAACAGGAACCACAAAATGTTGTGGATCATGAGGTTGTTACACAAGGAGTTATGGAACAACATCCTGTTCAAGTAGACCTACCTCTTCGCAGGTCTGGTAGGGTACGTCATCAGCCTGAGAGATATTCATTTCTCTTGTCTGATGACAATGACGTTGTGCTCATTGAGAATGAGCCTACAACCTATCAGGAAGCTGTGATGAGCCCAGACTCTGAGAAATGGCTTGAGGCCATGAGATCCGAAATGGATTCCATGTACACCAACCAAGTTTGGACCTTGGTTGATCCACCTGAAGGGGTAAAACCCATTGGGTGTAAGTGGGTCTTTAAGAGAAAGACTGACTTGGGAGGACTTACGCATACCTATAAAGGTAGACTGGTAGCAAAGGGTTTCAAACAAATTCATGGTATTGACTATGATGAAACCTTTTCTCCAGTAGCGATGTTCAAGTCCATTCGGATCATGCTTGCTATTGCAGCATACCACGATTATGAGATCTGGCAGATGGATGTCAAAACCGCGTTCCTGAATGGGAACCTACTCGAGGATGTGTACATGACACAACCTGAGGGTTTTGTAGATCCAAAGCATACTGGCAGAGTATGCAAGCTGCAAAGGTCCATTTATGGACTAAAGCAAGCTTCTCGGAGCTGGAATCTTCGATTCGATGATGCAATCAAACAGTTTGGTTTCATCAAGAATGAAGATGAACCCTGTGTCTACAAGAGGGTTGAAGGAAACATAGTAGTTTTCCTCATATTGTATGTGGATGACATACTACTCATTGGGAATGATATTCCTATGCTTCAGTCTGTGAAGACTTGGCTGGGGAATTGTTTCTCGATGAAGGACTTAGGTGAAGCAGCCTGTATTTTAGGCATCAAGATCTATAGAGATAGATCTAAGAGATTGCTTGGCCTAAGTCAGAGTACATACATTGACAAGGTCTTACTTCGGTTTGCCATGCAGAATTCCAAGAAAGGATTTCTGCCTATGTCACATGGTATGAGTCTTTCGAAGACTCAAAGTCCCTCTTCTAGAGAGGAGAGAGACCGCATGGATAAGATCCCTTATGCCTCGGCCATAGGATCTATCATGTACGCCATGCTATGTACTCGTCCTGATGTCTCGTATGCTTTAAGTATGACGAGCAGATACCAGTCAGATCCAGGTGAGCGTCACTGGATAGCGGTCAAGAATATTCTTAAGTACTTGAGAAGGACTAAAGAATATTTCTTGATATATGGGGGCAATGAGGAGCTAACTGTAAAGGGTTACAGTGATGCTAGCTTCCAGACCGACCAGGATGATTATAGATCGCAATCAGGGTTCGTGTTTTGTCTAAATGGCGGCGCTGTGAGCTGGAAGAGTTCGAAGCAGGACACAGTTGCTGATTCTACAACAGAGGCTGAGTATATTGCTGCATCAGAGGCAGCAAAGGAGGCAGTTTGGATCCGCAAGTTCGTTGCAGAGCTTGGGGTGGTTCCTAGCATTGCAGATCCCATAGAGCTCTATTGTGACAATAATGGAGCTATTGCGCAGGCTAAGGAACCTCGCTCACACCAGCGGACCAA
>JAGFNQ010001275.1:65193-117053 GCA_024364735.1 Boesenbergia rotunda | reverse complement strand
CTCAGATTCGACTTATTTCTCTTGATCGGAAAATCTAATTTTCAACTCGTTTTAAATCCCTCGGATTACTCGTAGTGCGTGTGACTAAATAGGCTTTCGATTTATGTTGGCCGTCTATAATCAACCAATTATAGAACGATCATGAGTGGCACCTAGTAGTACATCATGATCCCCAATTAATCGAAAGATCAACGGTTTGACCTCAGAAGAAATTATTCTGAAACCCTTCAGCAGCTCTAATGATCGTGCCCCATTCCCTTCACCATCTTATACCCACTTGGTTCAGGACACGGTCTATTTGTGTCAGTCCCCACTAGGCTGACTACGTCACACCTAGCCCAAGTAATGTCTTTCTCGTCCTTTGGATTTCTAATTACTCTCATGTATTTAAGAGACTCGCACTCTTAACATGATATACTCTGGCCAGAGGTTTTGAGTAACAATCCGACGATAGGCCTGGGTATACATCTCCTCGCAAGGAGTGGTGAATCCTTTGTAGGCTGTTCAAACATCTTCGGGCACTTCGGCTCATACCCAATCATCCTGGGTCCACACCTCCTTGGAGATGCTTGCTTAAGATGTTAAAGTATAAGTCTCCATGACCAAGATGACTTGAACACCGCAAGTCAAAGGAACATCGCACTTAAGCTGCAGTAAGAACTTCATTGACATATCTTTATAGATAACCATATGAAGTTTTACAGCTAGTCACTCCAATGAACTAGTTCCCTTAACTAGCATCCATGTTTATCTCCGGACATCCCAATGTCACCAGCCAGTGAAAATCAGCTGATTAGAGAATAACCCATGCTAGTCTCAACAGAATTGATAGTGTCCGTTTTTATCAATTCATCGACTAGGGATAATTTCAATACTTCACAATTGCACATTAGAGATAATCACTAGTTGTGATCCCATCACAAATTCTCTTATGCTGTGAGTTGTATTGCGGACATTCAGTAGATGAGTTTAAGATCCCAATCAAATACACAAAACATGTATACTCAAATAGTGAATTATCATTTATTAATATAAATGTTTACATCATAAGGCGATTGCCTTAGGACACTTCTCTCATATCACTAACAAACTCCCACTTGGCCTAATGCCAATCGCTACGGTATCCAATACCATAGGCTCTAACATGTCCCTCAAACTTGCTTTGAGGCAAGGCCTTAGTTAAAGGATCCGCTATATTCCTTTCAGTGGGAACCCTCTCAATTTGTATGTCATTCCTACTTATAATCTCTCTGATCAGATGATAGCGTCGAAGCACGTGTTTGGATCGCTGATGAGACCTTGGTTCCTTCGCTTGTGCAATAGCTCCATTGTTGTCGCAGTAAACCGGCACTGCTTCATCAATGGTTGGAACCACACCAAGTTCTGAGACAAACTTCTTGATCCAAACTGCTTCCTTTGCTGCTTCCGAAGCTGCGATATATTCCGCTTCCGTGGTAGAATCCGCTACGGTGTCTTGTTTGGAACTTTTCCAACTTACTGCGCCTCCATTCAAAGTAAATACGTATCCAGACTGCGATTTGGAGTCATCCTTATCTGTCTGGAAACTGGCATCTGTATACCCACGTATTACCATATCTCCTTCTCCATATATTAGGAACACATCCTTAGTTCTTCTTAAGTACTTAAGGATTGTCTTTACAGCCGCCCAATGATCCATTCCCGGATCCGACTGGTATCTGCTTGTGACGCTCAAAGCATACGATACATCGGGCCTTGTACATAACATAGCATACATGATAGATCCTATTGCGGATGCATAGGGAATCTTATTCATGCAAATCCTCTCGTCTTCTGTGCGCGGACACATAGACTTTGAAAGGTTGATCCCATGCCTGATGGGAAGGTAACCTTTCTTGGATTCCGACATGCTAAACCTTTTTAGCACTCGGTCTATATATGTAGACTGCGAAAGACCAAGCAACCGTTTTGATCTATCTCTATAGATTCTAATCCCAAGGATATAGGTTGCTTCTCCCAGGTCTTTCATGGAGAAAGTTTTGGACAACCAAATTTTAACTGTCTGTAAGACTGATATATCGTTTCCTATAAGTAAGATGTCATCGACATATAATACTAGGAATACGACTGCACTCCCACTAACCTTCTTGTACACACAAGGTTCGTCAGGATTTTGTGAGAAATCAAACTCTTTGATTGTCTCATCAAAACGGATGTTCCAGCTCCTTGATGCTTGCTTCAGTCCATATATGGATCGTCGAAGCTTGCATACTTTGGTTTTATCAACCGATGTGAAACCTTCAGGTTGTATCATGTATACATCCTCAAGCAGGTTTCCATTAAGGAAAGCTGTTTTCACATCCATTTGCCATATCTCATAATCATAATGAGCTGCTATGGCTAGGAGCATCCGAATGGATTTAAGCATAGCTACTGGCGAGTAGGTTTCGTCATAATCAATTCCTTGTTTTTGACGATATCCTTTTGCCACTAATCTAGCCTTAAAGGTAACTACATTACCTTCCATGTCGGTTTTCTTCTTGAAAACCCACTTGCACCCTATGGGCTTAATCCCTTCAGGTGGGTTAACCAAGTCCCATACTTGGTTTTCATACATGGAATCCATTTCCGACTTCATGGCTTCAAGCCATTTGTCCCTTTCTGAACTTTTCAGAACATCTTCATAACTGATAGGTTCATCATCGCTTATGAGTAACACGTCGTTCGATTCACTTACGAGAAATCCGTATCTCTCTGGAATATTGCGTGTCCTATCAGACCTACGAAGAGGTGGTGTTGTTTTAGGTTCAACTGATAGCTCATCATTATGAGGTATTGGTTGTGGGTCTAGACTAGGTGTCTCTGTAATGTCTATTGGAGTTTCTTGAACTTCATCAAGTTCAATCCCACTCCCACTGTTTTCTTGTAAAAGAAATTCTTTTTCTAGAAATACAGCATGCCTTGAAACAAACACCTTTTGCTCCAAGGGATGATAGAATTGGTAACCCTTCGTTTCCTTAGGATATCCAATAAATAGACACTTATCAGACTTAGCATCCAATTTGTCTGATATAACCCGCTTCACATAAGCAGGACAACCCCATATCTTAAGGTGAGTTAAGTGAGGTTTCTTACTATTCCAAATCTCATATGGAGTAGTAGAGACTACCTTGGTCGGGACTCTGTTTAGCAAGTAAACAGCTGTCTTAAGTGCATAGCCCCAAAAGGATTTTGGAAGAGTTGCATGGTTCATCATGGATCTAACCATGTCCATCAAGGTTCGGTTATGCCTCTCAGATACATCATTATGCTGTGGTGTATACGGCGGAGTCCATTGGGACAATATCCCATTGTCCCTTAGATATTCTTGAAACTCTTGACTTAAGTATTCACCACCCCGATCGGATCGAAGTATTTTAATACTTTTGCCAAGTTGTTTCTCTACTTCATTTCTGAACTCTTTGAATTTCTCAAAAGCTTCAGATTTGTGTTTCATCAAGAACACATACCCGAATCGTGAGTGATCATCGATAAAGGTGATGAAGTAGCTATAGCCTCCTTGTGCTAGAGTTGACATTGGTCCACATACATCGGTATGTATTAGACCAAGTAATTCTCCCACTGGATTACCTTTTCCGGAAAAGGGTAATTTGGTCATCTTGCCTTTTAAGCATGATTCGCATGTATCAAATGAACCGGGTTCAAATGATTCCAAAATTCCACATCGGTGTAATTCGGTCATGCGTTTCTTACTTACATGGCCAAGACGACAGTGCCACGTGTAGGAGTCTATTCGATTATCTGTTCGAGCACGTTTGTTGCTAACTTCGATATTGAAAACGTCACTGGATAAATCTAACGTGTAGATGCCATTGCACAAAGTTCCATTCCCATAAAAAACGCCATTTAAAGTTATGTAACAACAATTGTTACTAAAAGTTAAATGATAACCTTTTTCATTCAAACATGAAATAGATACAATGTTCTTTATTAATGAAGGAACAAAATAACAATTATCCAATTCTAAGACACGTCCAGTGGGGAGCTTTAGCAAATAGGTTCCGATGGCAACAGCAGCAATCTTTGCTCCATTTCCAACTCGCATATTTGCTTCTCCTTTGACAAGTCTTCTTCTATTCCTTAGCCCCTGTATGTCATTACATATATGTGAGCTACACCCAGTATCAAGTACCCAGGTATTTGAGGAAATAGAGTGACATTCAATAACGAAGATACCTGAAGAGGAAGGGGCATCGGATGCCTTATTCTTCAAGGACTCAAGATAAGCCTTGCAGTTTCTTCGCCAGTGACCCTCCTTGCCACAATGATGGCAAGTTCCTTTTGGTTTCTTTTCAGTCTTCTTGGCCTTTTTCTTCTTCCCTTTGTTCTGTTCTTTGGCCTTCCTCTTAGAACCTTTCTTCGAGGAACCAACTAACAGTACCGCCTTTTGATCCTGCTTTACAGCGGGCTCAACAGCCTTCAGCATGTTGATTAACTCAGGAATGGTAGTCTCCAGCTTGTTCATCCGATAGTTCATCACAAATTGTGAACAACTTTTGGGCAGACAATTCAGAATTAAGTCAATACTTAGTTCATGATCCATTGCAAAGCCGAGTGTGCCCAGTCGCTCAATGTACCCCAACATCTTTAACACGAATTGTGAGGCAGAAGTGCCTTCCTGCATCTTTGAGGTGAAGAGGAGTCTGGAGACCTCGAACCTTTCGGATCTCGCCTGCTCTTCAAATAACTCATGAAGATGGAAGATGATGGTATAAGCATCCATATGCTCATGCTGCTTTTGCAGCTCAGGTACCATAGATGCTAGCATGATGCAACCCGCCATTTCAGAATCGGTCACATGTTTCTGATAGGCCAACAATTGGTCTGGAGTTGCATTCTCTGGAGGATGGTTGGGAAGTTGATTTTCAATGACATAAGCAAGCTTTTCCGCCTTGAGGACTATCCTTAGGTTTCGAAGCCAGTCCATGAAGTTCGGCCCAGTCAGTTTATTGGTGTCCAAAATGGAACGCAAGTTTAGGGAAGACATGATCGAGTGATTATCCTAGAAATACAAATTGAGATTATGTGAGAAGAATGATTAAAGAATGTATCAACATACATAAATAAAATCCTATTTATTTTTCAAATTGAATAACCCTTTTTATCAATTCGGGAGATCGTAGGAACATCTCCAAATAGGTTGATATCCAACCATAGATAAGAACAACCATGACTGTGGCCATCAAGTTTTTCTTAGCTATGAAGGTAGGTAATTACACCGATTACATATCACATATATGTAACTATCACTTTATGCTATCAACTAATTGAATGTTTGCATAAATCATTGGGTTGTTAACTCATTAACAAGTATGTAACATTTTACATAGCACCCAACTGCACCTCTCTTTACATCGACCTTGGCTGTGGCACAACAAATCGATGCTCCAAGCTTAAGGCTGACCCATTAATCAAGAAATAGTTTTAATATGGTTGGAGCTCATTCAACCGTTTAGTCAGGCTTGGATGTGTCCAACAACCAAAACTAAGGATTGACCTCTGACTCCAACTATATTATTCATAAACTAATTCCATGGTTTGAACATGTTGAGGTTCAAGTCGGGCATGGATGTGTCCATCAACCCAAACGAGAAACAAAACTCCGGTTCTAACCATATTAATGGAAGGTGTTAGCCTTAATATTTTGCAAGGGGTTTTGGGTCTCATCTTTTCCTTTTAATGGACATTCATGACATATGTCATGACTAACGATTTCCTTAATAAAGTATGTATGTGACTTAAGTTATCAAGTCTCATTAATTGAATTAGGAACCGAATTTCCTCATTCTAATTTCATACTTTATTAAAGGAATTATTTTGGGAAACAATTTCCTAAATTGCCATAATAAATTTCGGAAATAATATGTTTAAGACTTTGATTTCTCTAAATCAAATCTTATTAAATTAAGAGGCAATTCCCTTAATTCAATGACATATTATTTTCATGAAAATCTCATTTAAGAAAACTCTATAGGAAACCATTTCCTAATTAATTTTGGAGACAACAATATGTAAGAGTATCACCTCTTAAAGCATATTTTATTCATGGATTTAATTAATTACAACAAATCGTTTTCTAAGGGTGGCTCCCCGAGGCTCAGATACCCAAAGAAAAATAATTTGTTGTAAATCCAATTGGACGGCTCCCCGAGGCTCAATCCAAATCAAACATGACAATTTCAATTAAAAATTGGGAAATTAAATTACAACAACTAGCTTTAAATTGGACGGCTCCCCGAGGCTCAATCCAAAATAAAGAATTTTGTTGTCAATTTAAAGACCAATTCAAATTTAATTGTCAATTAACTGTCCATGAATTTGTCTAGACTTTCTTAAAAGAAAGTGCCCAAAATTGCGAGATTTCATAAATTGGTTTTCAGAATAATTGTAAGTTTCTGTTACAAAGAAAACTTACATATTTCCAAAATTGGAAAATTTCTAAAATTAGAAAAATTTCCAAAATTGGAAAGTTTCCAAAGATGGGAAGTTTTCACAATTATTATAAAATTTCAGAAACTAGAAAATTTCAAAAGTTTGCGAAATTTCATGAGGATTTCCAAACTTTGAAATTCCTAAATCTAAAATTTATTATAATTGGAAAGTTTCCATAATTGAAAATTTTCCAAAATTGAGATCATGACAAAGTGTTCCGCAAAACAATTATATGATTATGTCGAACACTAACCGGCTCTGATACCACTGTTGGGACCGGGTGCATGTCGACAAGGATACGGGTTCGTAAAATTTTAAATTTTTACGTGCAGCGGAAGAATTAGCATAAAATAATTTCCTAAATTATTTTAACCACGTATCTAGCATGCAACCTTATGATGTGTTGACATAATCATAAAATAAAACATTGCGGAAAAGTAAACTAATTTACTTTGTACCTCGCGTAACTCGAAGAAAGGGACGAGATCCAACCGTAGCGTCCCTTGGAAGCTCCGCCTCTATTCGCGTCCACGCCGAGTTCTCTTCGGGATGACTTCGCAAAGTCACGAGTTTTGTGCCGACGAGAACTACTAGATTCTCTATAGGCACAACAAAGAAGATCAAGAGAGGAAAGGGAAACTAACCACCAAGAAACGGAATCGAATTCCGAGAGGAAGGAGATGTGATCCGCTTCTTCTTCTTCTTGGTTGGCTTCTCCTTCTTCTTGTTAGCTCACGGCAACCACCTTCTATGGGAGGAGTTGCGCCGGCCCTAGCCCTCAAGAGGAGGCGCCGGCCCTAGATGGGGAGAAGGGAAGGAGAAGAGAATAAAAGAGAGAGAGAGAGGGAGCTCTATATCAATACACGATTATTGATTGGAATCCAAGGCTTGCCTATGGTTCCTTATATAGTTGCTTCTCCCTCGCTAAGTCTCCTCTTTAACAGAATTAACGGAATTAGTTATCATAAGAATTTTATCTTATAAAATTTCTTATGACTTATTCCGTTAAGCCTAGTCTTATTATAACTAATTATAATAAAACAAATTCTTCTTCTCTTTAAATTATGGAATAAATTTTATAAGAAATTTATAAACTTTCTTATTATGGAAAAATCAATTCATAATTGATTTTATAAAATTAAAATAAACCAATTCATGGATTATTTTAACTTCCATAAAAGGAATAAATTTCTATAAATTTATTTATATAAATTTCTTTATACAAATTTATTTATCCATAATTTATAAAATAAATCACACTAGATTTATTTTATTAATTAAACCAAAATTAATTGGTTTTCTCCCTTAGGTGGCCGGCCAAACCAAGGGGTTTGGCACCCTCCTTGGCCGGCCAATCAAGCCCCACCAATCGCGAATTAAACTCATTTAATTCGCCCAATAAGCCTTCAAAAGACTTAGCCAATTTTAGCTTCCATTGCGCCTCTGATTAACTCAGATTCGACTTATTTCTCTTGATCGGAAAATCCAATTTTCAACTCGTTTTAAATCCCTCGGATTACTCGTAGTGCGTGTGACTAAATAGGCTTTCGATTTATGTTGGCCGTCTATAATCAACCAATTATAGAACGATCATGAGTGGCACCTAGTAGTACATCATGATCCCCAATTAATCGAAAGATCAACGGTTTGACCTCAGAAGAAATTATTCTGAAACCCTTCAGCAGCTCTAATGAGTCGTGCCCCATTCCCTTCACCATCTTATACCCACTTGGTTCAGGACACGGTCTATTTGTGTCAGTCCCCACTAGGCTGACTACGTCACACCTAGCCCAAGTAATGTCTTTCTCGTCCTTTGGATTTCTAATTACTCTCATGTATTTAAGAGACTCGCACTCTTAACATGATATACTCTGGCCAGAGGTTTTGAGTAACAATCCGACGATAGGCCTGGGTATACATCTCCTCGCAAGGAGTGGTGAATCCTTTGTAGGCTGTTCAAACATCTTCGGGCACTTCGGCTCATACCCAATCATCCTGGGTCCACACCTCCTTGGAGATGCTTGCTTAAGATGTTAAAGTATAAGTCTCCATGACCAAGATGACTTGAACACCGCAAGTCAAAGGAACATCGCACTTAAGCTGCAGTAAGAACTTCATTGATATATCTTTATAGATAATCATATGAAGTTTTACAGCTAGTCACTCCAATGAACTAGTTCCCTTAACTAGCATCCATGTTTATCTCCGGACATCCAAATGTCACCAGCCAGTGAAAATCAGCTAATTAGAGAATAACCCATACTAGTCTCAACAGAATTGATAGTGTCCGTTTTTATCAATTCATCGACTAGGGATAATTTCAATACTTCACAATTGCACATTAGAGATAATCACTAGTTGTGATCCCATCATAAATTCTCTTATGCTGTGAGTTGTATTGCGGACATTCAGTAGATGAGTTTAAGATCCCAATCAAATACACAAAACATGTATACTCAAATAGTGAATTATCATTTATTAATATAAATGTTTACATCATAAGGCGATTGCCTTAGGACACTTCTCTCATATCACTAACAAATCACATGTGTGTATCTCAAAAATAAGGTCAAATCCTCACTAGGTAAAAAGAATTCATCTCAAATCATCAATCTAGAGTCCATAACTAAGTAGTAACTCAAGTATCCAAGAGTTTTCATCCATTGGCCCAAATCCTAAGTTTTAACAACCAAATTTAACTCACTTTCAAAGGATTCTAAAATGATATATAGAAAATCTAGAGAGATACATTTATTCCAAATCATGCATGAAACAAGACGCCAAAAAGGATAAAATGGTATCTACAATGAATCTTTATTCACTCTACTCTACCTAAGCATTTATTAACAAAAACTCACTGTAAAAGAAAAATTTACTGCTAGAAAACATAAAAATGGTATATACAATGAAATAAAAGTTTAAGAAGGATCAAACTCCCCTTTAAGTTGGGTAGATAGCATCTTTAACATCCAATCCATCCACATCTAGCTTCTTCACTTCTTCAAAATATTTCTTGAGCCGGTGGTCATTAACTCTCCAAATAAGATCATTAGCATCATCCTTAATCTCAATAACACCAAAAGGAAAAACATTAGTAACAAGAAATGGACCTTCCCATCTAGACCTCAACTTACCTTTAATTAATTTGAGCCTTGATTTGTACAAAAGAACTTTGTCGCCAATTTGAAACTCCTTCTTCACTATATGTTTATCATGAAAGTTCTTAGTATTCTCTTTGTAAATCTTTGAGTTTTCATATGCTTCTAATCTTATCTCCTCAAGTTCTTGAAGTTGTAGCTTCCTTTCTTCTCCCATTTTATTTGCATCAAAATTGCAAGCCTTCACCGCCCAATAAGTTCTATATTGTATCTCCATAGGTAAGTGACAAGCTTTCCCATAAACAAGCCAGTAGGAAGACATTCCAATAGGTGTCTTATATGTCGTCCGATAAGCTCACAATGCATCATCAAGTATTTTGCTCCAATCTTTTCTACTAGGCCCCACGGTCTTCTCCAAGATTGCCTTAATCTTTCTATTTGATACCTCGGCTTGTCCATTAGTTTTGGGGTGGTAGGAAGTAGACACTTTATGTAAAACCACATATTTGTTGAGTAAAGCCTTCATGTGCTTATTGCAAAAATGTGAACCTTGATCACTTATAATAGCTCTTGGAATTCCAAACCTACAAAAAATTTGTGACCTAACAAAACTCACCACAACAAAAGAATCGTCAGTCCTGGAGGGAATGGCCTCCACCCATTTAGATACATAATCAACAGCAAGTAATATATACAAAAATCCACAAGATGCAGGAAAAGGTCTCATAAAGTCTATCCCCCTCACATTAAAAATTTCACAAAAAAGTATAGTTTGTTGGGGCATTTCATTCCTAGCTCCTATGTTTCCTGTCCTCTGACATCGGTCACAGTTTTTATAAAATAGATAAGCGTCATGGAATAAAGTAGGCTAGAATAATCCATATTCTAGGACTTTCCTAGCAGTCCTCTGTGGACCAAAATGTCCTCTACAGGTTGACGAATGGCAAAGTGTAAGAACTGAATGAAACTCATGATCAAGTATGCATCTTCTAATTATTTGATCACTACAAAATTTCCATAAATAAGGATCATCCCACACATAAAATTTAGCATCACTCTTAAATTTGTCTTTCTGAGCCTTAGTAAATTGTGCAGGAAAAACATTAGCTACTAAATAGTTAACTAGATCTGCATACCATGGCAACTCACCATGCACCACTAAAAGGTGCTCATCTCTGAAGTCATCATCAATGGCTGTAAGGTGTCCATCTCCCTCTATCCTGCTCAAATGATCTGCCACCATGTTCTCCTTACCACTCCTATCTCAAATCTCCAAATCAAACTCTTGAATAGAAGCATCCATATAATCAATCTGGGCTTTGCATTCGGCTTCTTCAGAAGATACTTCAAGGCTGCATGATCAGAAAATACAATCACATGAGAACATAGCAAATATGATCTAAATCTATCCAAAGCAAAAAACAATAAAAATGAGCTCTTTTTCCGTGGTGGTATAGTTAGCCTGAGCAGCATCTAGAGTTTTGGAAACATAGTAAATGACATGTGGCGCTCCATCTACCCTCTGTGCCAGTACAGCCCCTACAGCAAAATTTGAAGCGTCACACATCAACTCAAAAGGTAAAGTCCAATCAGGAGGCCTAATAATAGGAGGTGAAATAAGAGTCTCCCTCAATCTCTGAAAAGCTTCTCTGCATTTTTCATCAAAGTAGAAATTTACATCCTTTTACAAAAGTCTAGACAAAGGGCGAGCAATCTCACTAAAGTCTCTAATAAATCTCCTGTAAAATCCTGCATGGCCAAGGAAAGCTCGAACATTCCGTACGCATATGGGATAAGATAGAGAAGATATAACACTAACTTTAGCAGGATCTACTTCAATGTCTTTCCTAGAGACTATATGTCCTAAAACAATCTCATGCTCTACCATGAAATGACATTTTTTAAAATTCAGGACAAGATTAGTTTCAATGCATCTATGTAGTACTCTAGACAAATTATCCAAACAAGTATCAAATGATGTGTCAAATACAGAAAAATCATCCATAAATATTTCCATGCAATGTTCTAGTAACTCACCAAAAATACTCACCATACACCGCTAGAAAGTCCCTGGGTCGTTGCAAAGCACGAATGGCATACGTCGATAAGCGAATGTACCGAAAGGACAAGTGAAAGTGGTCTTCTCCTAATCCTCCGGGTCTATACAAATCTGAAAATAACCTGAATATCCATCTAGGAAGCAATAGTGAGACTTCCCTGCCAACCTCTCTAACATCTGATCAATAAAAGGTAAGGGATAATGATCTTTCCTCGTTACTTGGTTCAGCTTCCTGTAATCAATACAAACTCTCCATGAATTCTTCACCCTGGTAGGTACCAACTCATTACTCTCATTCTCCACCACTATCACTCCTGACTTCTTAGGAACCACATGAATAGGACTAACTCACTTACTGTCAGAGATAGGATATATAATGACTGCCTGTAAAAATCTAGTCACCTCTTTCTTTACAACATCTAGAATCAGTGGATTTAACCTTCTCTGTGGCTGCCTGACCGGCCTCACATTCTCCTCTAGAAATATCCTGTGCATACAAATGGCGGGGCTAATACCAGGTATGTCAGCTAATGTCCACCCTATAGCTCTCTTATGCTGCCTCAGAACTTACAATAATTTGTCCTCTTGCTCTGAATCCAAGTTCTGGGCAATGATAACAGGCAAACACTGCTCCTCTCTCAAATAAGCATACTTCAAATGTTCTGGCAATGGTTTTAACTATATCTGTGACTGCTCGGTAGGTATGTGTGATCCCTGGGGCTCAGTGCAATCCCCTACACTCTCACACCTATTCTCTGAATCTCCTGATATGTCAATCAATATAGGTGATCCCTAGGGCTCAGTGCAATCCCCTACACCTATAGAATCGTCTCCAACTGCGAGTGAATCAGATAGAATCTTCAAATCAGCTGCCTCTATAGCTAATGCATCCTCTGTCTCATTTGAGCTAAAATATCCTCTATGAAAACCAAGTGAAACTCTTTCAGCAAGTAAATCTGCATCAACTAACTCATCTAAAATATCCATGCTCATGATAGAATGATCCTCTCTGGGGTGCTTCATAGCATCAAAAATACTAAACTACACCACTGTGTCTCCTATCTCCATAGAAAGCGTGCCTGCATATACATCAATCTTTGTCCTTATAGTCTTCAAGAATGGTCTCTCAAGAATAAGTGGAGATCTATGTGCTAGGTAATTCCCCTCCATGTCTAAGATATAGAAGTCCGCAGAAAAAATCAACTCTTTCACCTTCACTAATACATCTTCAATGATTCCAGCTGGGTGAGTCTGACTCCTATCTACTAGCTGAATAACGACTCCTGTAGGCTGCATAGGTTCAATGTCAAGCATCTGAAAAATTGATCTAAGCATCACATTAATAGAAGCTCCCAAATCTAACATAGTATCGTGAAAAACATTCCTCTCAATCTCACAGGACACAATAAATACTCCTGGATCTTCAAATTTCTGGGGAATTGAATAAGGGATGAAACATTCTGTCCTAAACTGACCAATTCATTCCCCTTTAGCTTCCTCTTGTGTGCACACAAATCCTTAAGAAATTTGGCATACTTAGGTATTTGCTTGATCATGGTCAACAATGGCACATTTATTTCCACCTTACTGAATAGTTTCACAATCTCTTGATACTCCTTTGTCTTCTCCTCCTCTATATGCTTTTTAGCTTGAATTTTACGTTGTGGGAAGGGTAAAGGGACCCTCGGTTCCTCCACTTGAGCTGAAATTTTTTGAAGTGAGTCTTGAGTAGGAAATTCAATTGGTATAGCTGCTGTAGGTGCATTTTTTTTACTGATTTCTCCTTGTTCTTCCACCAAAATCACAGGATCAATAGAAGAAGGACTTAGGCTTGAACTAGGGTCACATTCAACTGTTGAAGAACCCATTTTTGGACTATTCTGAGCTGGAAAATAAGTTGTTGAAAAGTTTTCAGAAAAATCAACCCTTTGAGTATTTGGACTTGAAGCAACTTTCTCACTCCTCAAAGTTATTGCATTAACATTTCCCTTAGGATTAGGAGTTTCTTGAGAAGGCAATTGACCCGATCCTTGGGTTTGTAATTGATTCATTCCACTAGCTAGTTGTCCAATATGTCTTTCAATGTTTTGAAGGGTGGAATCATTCATTTGTTGCCCTTATTGTTGCTATAAAATTTGTTGTTGTTGAAGGATTTGTTGCATCATCTCCTCAAGCCTCTGTTGTTGTGCATTAAACCCACTAGAGTTCCCAAAGCCTCTTGATTAGAATGGGACTTTTGTTGGCCTTGAAATGAAACATTAGGTTGCTGAAAACCTTGGGTTTGCTGTGAACTATAAAATTAGGTTGTTGGGGTTGATTAAATGAGTCAATGGGCTGTTGAAATTGCTGGAAATTAGGTTGAGAACTAGGTGGATGTTGCTGGAAATTATTGCTCTGAAAATTCTGATTTTGAAGCTGAAATTATTGATTGAAAGGCTGAAATTGTTGGGGCTGAAAATTCTGATTTTGAAACAGAAAATTCTGCTGGTATGACTGTGAAGGTTGAAAAGATTGTTGGAAATTCTGAATTGGTTGAAAACCTTGCTGACTTTGTTGAAGTTGAGGCTGAAATTGTTGATTTCCTTGCTGAAATTGTGAATAGGATTGCTGGAAATGTTGGAAATGCTGTTGTCCTTGCTGAAAATTCTGGAAATGCGGCTGATTTTGTTGTAGGGGCTGTTGTGAAGTGTTTTACTGATAGAATGAATTACCATACTACAAATTAGGGTGATCTCTCCATCCTGGGTTGTAAGTAAATGAATATGGGGCATTCCTTGCTTGATATTGACCTCTA
This sequence comes from Boesenbergia rotunda, assembly GCA_024364735.1. Lineage (NCBI taxonomy): Eukaryota > Viridiplantae > Streptophyta > Magnoliopsida > Zingiberales > Zingiberaceae > Boesenbergia > Boesenbergia rotunda. The sequence continues at coordinate 102,631 of JAGFNQ010001275.1, read as the reverse complement.
GTCAAGGCGGCTAATGATTCATCTTGTTGTAAATTTGGACACAAATCCGAATTATGCTCTTGACTTGAACATATGCTACACAACCTCATTACTTGATTTGTAGGTGAAGCTACTGGAACGTTTTGATTTTGGCTCAAATTATTCAATGTCATTTGCTTCACTAAAGAAGTAAGCTCCACCAAAGAATTTTTAATCTCTTTTTGTTCATTTGAAACCATTTGAACTTCATTCACCCCTCTAGTAGTAAGAGTCCTACTTCCAAATTGTTGAGAGTTCTCTGCCATATTTGAAATCAATTCTCTAGCTTGTTCTGGGGTCTTGTTCACTAGAGCTCCTCCAGCTGTAGCATCAATCATGATTCTATCCATTTGAAATAGACCTTCATAGAAATATTGAATAAGAAGTTGCTCACTTATTTGATGTTGTGGACAGCTTGAGCATAACTTATTAAATCTCTCCCAATAATCATATAAGGTCTCTCCCACCACTTGTTGAATACCACAAATGCTCTTCCTAATAATAGTTGTTCTTGAAACTGGAAAATACTTCTCTAAAAATGCCTTTTTCATGGCAATCCAACTTGCAACATGTCCAGTAGGCAAGTAATAAAACTAATCTTTAGCTGCTCCAGTCAAAGAAAATGAAAATGCCCTTAATTTGATGTCCTCTTCAGAAATCCCTTGAGGCTTCATAGTGGAACACATTACATGGAACTCATGCAAATGTCTATTAGGATCTTCTCCTGATTGTCTCTGAAAGTTGGGAAGTAGATGAATTAGGCCTGATCTCAGCTCAAAATCTCCAGCTAACTCTGGATAACCAATACAAGAGTACTGAAATGCATCATCAAGGGCTGCAAGCTCCTTCATAGTCCTCTGATGTTCTGCCATGGGACTGCTTGAATAAGTAGAAATATTTTCAATAACTTCTGGAACTCTTCCTTGATTTCTCCTAGCTCTGAAAGTCCTCTCAATCTCAGGATCAAACTCCACAATATCACCACCTGCAGTCTTGGTCATAAACCCAACAAAATGGCAGCAAATGTATATCGACGGCTAAAGCAAATGAAATAGAATCAGAAAATATGAAACTAAGCACAAGCTCAAATCAATATTTTCCCGGCAACGACGCCAAAAATTTGATGGCAAACCCACAATCAGTGTCACAATGAGTCTCAAATTTGAATTTATAAATTGAAAACCCTTAGCTCACAAAACTAAGTGTAGTATAGGGGTCTCAAGTTGTATTTTCCAAGGAGTAGCTAATAATGTTTAATTCAAGCTCGATTTCATCATTTTCTGTTTTGGGTTTTCAAGTGAATTGGGTATTTTTGCGAATATGAATGAAATTACAGTGGAAACAGAATAAACTCAGCTGATTCAGAAACTAATTCGAAATTGCAGAAACTACACTTATCCCTATTTGGAAACTAAGCAATTCAATTCGAAACTATTAGATTGAAATTCAAAAACTAATATCAAAAGCAGGAAAGCATAAGATCTATAGCTAAACTGCAGAAATGTGAAAACTAGAACAAAGCATACTTAAGAAAGGTGTCTGTGATGTAAATTGATTCAAACCAAGACAACTAAGGAAATAAGTGTTTAGAACCGAACTTTTCAGAAGTTTAACACCAGATCAGTCCCTTGCCATGATCTCCTTCTTGCCGTCACACAAGAGCCAAGCTAGAAACCCTCTAGCTCGAAATCAGCAAGAACAGACTCCCTTGATCAGTTTGCACTTGGCTTGGTGCGTATTAATCTTCCTGATCGGTCAAGCTGACTGATTAGGGCTCCTTCTTATCGGATTGGAGGGCGATCAGTAGTGTTCGTGACCGATCAAGGAGATCGATCACGTATCTAAAATCTTCCACGATCTCTTCCGTCTTGATTAGCTGGATGGCGATTTGGCTCAGGAACCCTCGGAAACCTCCGAAGAACCCCTCCGAATGCCTTGACAGCTCCGGTCGACGAAGATAGAGATCAAAAAGGAATCGATCCGTAGAATACAGCTCCTCGGCGAAACCCTCACCTGAGCTTTCTAGAGACAAATTTGGTTAGCAAACTTAACAAGAGGTCTACCTCGATGATTCGAAATCTTGAAACGAAGCTTGATCCGATGTTGGTCGCGCGGAATCGGAGAAGAAAACTGAGAAAACGCTAAGAACAGGGAAGAACTCGCGACACAGAGCTCGGTGAGAAGTTTTCTGATTTAACTAATTCCAATTAAAAATGAACAGCTGTCATCGTCCTCGCTTAATCCAACGGCCAGATCATCTCGGATTGAAACCAAACTTTCCAGATCTCCATCAATGTTCAGGATCTTCTTCTCCTTAACTTGGATCGATCAGATCAGCAATGGATGGCTCGGATTGCCCTTCCTTTTGAATGGACGGCTTAGACCCCTCTCGAGCTTGATCCAACGGCTAGATGACTTCTGATTTGGACCAAAACTTCAGATCTTGATCTATGGTCTTGATTAACTCTACCTTGAGCTCAGATTGATCAGAAAATGAAAGACGGCTCAGATCTCCCCATGTCTTGATTGGATGACTCATATTTCTCCATCGCTTGATCCTCTTGATTAAAGTCAAGTCTGAACTCAAACTCGATCCAATCTGATCTAGGTCTGTGATCATTCGAAGCCTACAAAATAATATTCAAATTTTAATGCCAAAACATCTCAAATATGAAAAGATTTGCATCCAAAGCTAAAATAGAAATATCTCATGGAACCTAGTGTAAATGCAAGATTAAGTGTATAAAAGGGGTCAAAACATGGGTTTAAGAGCATCAAAACATGGGATCAAATGTAATTATCAGGGGGTTACGCTCATACTTCTCCTTAGTTCTTTCTCTCTCAGAGACTCTCATACTGACTTGAGCGTTGGAGTGGGCTCCGCCGGACAATCTCCAGCGTGTTCCCATTAACACTTGTGTTAATCTCGCAAGGTAGGAGCTCTTCCCCTCTTGTCATCATCCTCGTGGGTTGGACTCCGATGACTGGTCGTCCACGTCGATTTCTTTCGGAACATGGATCATCAAAATAAGTTTCTTCCATTGCTAGGGAATGACATATTTAGTTGAGTTTATATTAAAAATTTCAATGGTACAAGAAGAATAATATAGAGACAAAATAATTTGTAATATACGTTGTACCGCACAGTAGCTACTACACATTATAAAAGTTATTGTACGGTAGCTATTATAACATGTAGCAACTACTTGTACAATATAGCAGCTACTATACGATAGCTACTACAATATGTAGTAGCTGGTACAACATGAGCAGTTACTGTGTAGTAATTGCTACAACGTGTAGCAGCAACATGTTGTAGTTGCTACATCTTACAATTAGCTACACGTTATAGCAACTATCGTACATTAGCTATTACACGTTATAGAAGCTACTGTGTAGTAAGGCTTCTACGTTGTAGCAGCTACTATGTAGTAAGGCTTCCACATTGTAGCATCTACCATGACCCTAAACCCTAATTTAAAATATACAAGGTATCAAATGACTAAATATTGTACAAAAAAAAAATCGATACAGGAGAAAGGGCTTATGCTCAAAATGTAGAGGTGGGTGTGGCAGCGTCGGCTTTGTTTGTGATAGTAGGTTGGGGAGTTTTCGGCTGATTCAAGAAGAAGTTTGTGGCGACTTTGCTAAGCTTGCGGCAGATGAGAAGAAGGGGTGTTGCCGGCAGGAGCAAAAGCGATGGAAGACGGCAGCGAAAAAAGGCAGCGAAAAAAGGAGCGAGAGCGCCTGAGCGAGGGATCAACTAAGAGAGGGAAATTAGATTTAGAAAAGTATTTTGAAAATTTTGAACGGAAGGCTGGCAGATAGAAAGATTAAAAAAATGAGCTTGTGACGCTGCGTTGGCTCGTCGCTCACGTGGAGTTTCAGTATTAATTGAAATTTCAGTACTAGTAAATTTCTTTTTAATAGTTATAAACTGGTTCGAACATTAAAAAAAACAAAAACAAAAATCCAAACCTAAATAACCATCGATTCGCCAGTTAGTTTAGGTTGTAATCGTAATTAATCGGTCGGCCCGCCCTGCTGGTCGGTTACAATTCTGACCCAGGAACCGAGTCAATAGATACCCGACCCGTTTGATTCGGTTACGAGCTTGAGAATCGAACCTGATCCACGATCGAATCTTATTCAGACTCGGCCTATAGTCGGATCTACCCCTATAAAATTTTTCGAGATACATCCCAAATCCGGCCAAATATCACATGCGTCCTCAGAATCGCGGCCGCCTCCTCTACTTTAAGGTTGCCTCTTTATTGTCTTACTCAGCTAGTTGTAATCATTGACTTTGTATGCCAACTTTTGTTCTTATCATCCATCCGTCAATTATTTACGATACAAAAACAAAAACAAAAGTTCTCATCTTATGACATTATCGTTTAATTACACACACATTTGTGAGAATAAACAAGTAACAAAATTCTTAGCACTTAATTAATTCTCAATGTCAAGGATAGCAAATTGAGTACTACTTCACCATTTGACTTGTCCCTCTCCGTACCACGGAGAGGTACAATGCATCCGTAGATTTTTTTTTAAAAAAAACTTTTATTTTAGGAAAATAATTAAAACAACAAAGGAGTTCACTATTTCTTTTTAAACTTCGGTTGATAGATTGACAAATAATAATAAACGACGCTTAGCTCTGCTAGTCAATGTTTATCTCCATATATAGCAACACGTAGATGTCTATAAGTTAACGATATAGACAAATAAACATTAATTTTTTCCCCTTTAACTTTTTTATTAATTATAATAAATATATTTAATCTTTAAACGCCCTTTTTTTTTCTTCTAAGCTCATATTTTTATTGCTGCAAACGTGGCCAATGAAAGATTTGACTTTTTCCCAATTAATCCTCAAAGAAAAAACCGCTGAGTCACACAATAAAGTCAATTTTCATTGGTAACCCATTTTTAAAATGTCGAACTTTACGATTGACTCTCTCTCTCTCTTCAAAGTCAACCAAACCAGACAGAAGGTTCACATTTGCTTGCCATTGATCATGCTTGCAAGTTGACACTTAACTTCTTAATCCTCCCATACTAGAGGTTGTTTTTATGATTTGAATTAATGACTTAGGTCAGGACTTCTTTCTTATACGATTTCTAGAATAAGAAAAAATAAAAATTCAAAAAGAAATCTAAAAATCAAACTGAAATTCAATAAGTTTGAAGCTTCAAAAGCCAACAAGTCAAGAAGTCTCTCTTCTATAAACATGATCATCTTCCATAGACCTTTCTTACAAGAGCAAGTCTAGCAATCCATGGCGGCCGGAGGAGGAGGCAGCGAAGGCAGCCGATCGATGGAGGTGACTCCGACCTGGGCGGTTGCCATCGTGTGCTTGGTCCTTGTCGTCATCTCCATCCTCATTGAACATGCCATCCACCTTCTTGCCATGGTAATTAAGCTCATCGTGCGTTCAAATTCACAAACTAGAACAAGAAAGCAAACGACAACTTTGTGTCTAAATTTCATTGCAGTGGTTGAAGAAACACCATAAACGAGCACTCTACGAAGCACTCGAGAAGATCAAATCCGGTATATCGAATTCAATCTCGTTGACTCCGACGATGGACTAACCGACTAATGGAGTTTTGTGGCATGGCAGAATTGATGCTGATGGGGTTCATATCCTTTCTGTTGACGGTCGGGCAAAGCACCATCTCGAAGATATGCGTGCCCATGAGCGTTGGGAACTCATGGCACCCCTGTGACCCCTCGGAAGAGGCCGACATCATCGACGATGATGTTGGAGAGAACACCGGCGGCGGCCGAAGGCTTCTGCAATTCAGACGCAGTCTAGCTGCTGGGGGTTCATCGGATAACTGTGCAGATAAGGTACATAATAAGAACATATATTGCTTGATGTTATTCAAATCAATTCGTGATTATTATCCTGAACTGTATTTTTGTTGTCAAATTTGCAGGGAAAAGTAGCTTTAATTTCGGGTGAAGCGATCAATCAACTTCATATCTTCATCTTCGTCTTGGCTGTCTCTCATGTCCTCTATTGTATCTGCACATTAGCGTTGGGTAGACTGAAGGTAAAATTGTTCGATGAAAATTTTTCATTTTGTTATCATGATATGGGAGGATTTATACTACAGCAACAATAACGATCAATCTCCTAATATTATATTATTTATTTTATATCGTTGACCTAATATTATATTGAAGGATCTAGTATCCGTTAAGTCAGTCTTCCGTAGCTATAAAGAAAATCACCTTATTTCAACATGGCTCGTCAGGCTTCTAATCTAGCATCACACCTACAATTCACATTTGATCGATCATGACTCTTTTAATCCTTTACGACGATGCAGATGAAGAAGTGGATGGCTTGGGAATCGGAGACTGGAACAGCTGAATACCAATTCACTCATGGTGAGTAAGTTTGCTTAATTAAAGTTAAGCAGATCAATTGTAAATGTGTCAGCAAATCTGATCGAATTAGCTGCGACTTTGCACGAAAGATCCTGACAGATTTCGGTTCGCAAGGGACACATCGTTCGGCCGCCGGCACTTGAACTTTTGGAGCAAGTCGCCGTTCCTCATTTGGATTGTAAGATTGAGTACGTTCATTTCGTTCTACTGGATGTTACTCTCTCTAACTTAGCTTGTTACTTTTAAACAGCTCTGTTTCTTGAGGCAATTCGCGAGCTCGGTACCGAAAGTGGACTACTTGACGTTGAGGCACGGGTTCATCATTGTAAGTCGATTGATATAACAGTCGACATGAGCTACCCGATGATTCAGACTACTCACATGAAATCTCTCAGGCACATTTGGCTCCACATAGCTCAAGCAAGTTCAATTTCCAAAAATACATTAAGAGATCACTCGAAGAGGACTTCAAAGTAGTTGTTGGCATAAGGTGTGTATGCCGACGAACCTTGTGATTCAAACTCTTTGTTGCCTGTTTGATCGCTTTGTTTCTCGTTTATCGTAGCCCTACGATATGGTTCATCGCAGTCGTCTTCCTGCTATTCAACACCCACGGTAAGGAAACCCACATTCATCTTTTGAACATAGATTAGGGCAAACTGATCGAAGATGTTTTCAGGGTGGCAATCCTATTTGTGGCAGCCATTCATTCCTTTGATTGTAAGTGCCACAATTATGTTGTTCTCTCTTAGTTTCCTAGCTAAATATCGATTCTCGAAGAGCATCAACGATCGAATGATGGCTGAAAAACTCGCAGATAATTCTCATGGTCGGAACAAAACTTCAAGTGATCATAACAAAGATGGCCATACAGATTATGGAGCGCGGAGATGTAGTTAAGGGTGTCCCGGTTGTTCGGCCCCGAGACAACCTCTTCTGGTTCAATCGGCCGGGCCTTCTCCTCTTCCTCATCCATTTCGTCTTATTTCAGGTGAACTTCAACAAAGTACTTCCACATCGAGTACCTAATTTATCACTTATAAATTTCGATATGCAGAATGCATTTCAGCTGGCCTTCTTCGCCTGGACTTGGGTGAGCAACCGATACGAAAAACATCTTCTTTTGAACTTAATTCATCTTAAAAGGAATCTAAACTTTGGCGCTCGGACAATTGACAGTATGAATTCGGCTACCCTTCGTGCTTCCACAAGCGAATCGCCGACATTGTGATTCGCATATCCATGGGGTTAGTCCCTCAGATACAAAGATCGAATGAATATCGCGACGGTATTCGATAAGTAGTAGATTTTAACAGTTACTCTTTTTGTTCAGCATTCTCATACAGGTCTTGTGTAGCTATGTCACACTGCCTCTGTATGCATTGGTGACACAGGTAGGAATGAAAGGCGACTAGTTTAGTAGATATGATCGTAAAACTCATCCGAATTGCTATGTATTCACCGCAGATGGGGACGAATCTGAAGCCGACTATTTTCAGTGATAGAGTAGCCATTGCTCTACGAAAATGGCACCGCACCGCGAGGAAGAACTTGAAAGAGAGCAGGAAGTCTGGAAGTGTGACACCTTCAACGAGCCGGCCGACGACTCCAGTCCACGGCTCATCGCCGGTCCACCTGTTGCAGTACTACCAAAATGAGGTGGACTATAGTGCCCAAAACTCCCCCAAAGTACATTGAGGATGATGATGACCGGTTTGATCCCGAGGGCTTGCCATCGCCGTCCAGCCACCTGCATGTTGAATCGTTCTCGCACTACAGGAATGCAATGCCGAAGAGGATTGTGGATGATAACGTAGACGATGGTGAATTGCAGTTGCCAATTAGGGAGGAGAGTGATATTGGTCGTGTAAGCAGTGTAGCGTCGGTTGATTTTTCGTTCGACAAGAGGCAAAGATAGGCATGGACAAACTGACAAGATGCTGATAGGCAAAGACATAGCTGAGTATAATTTGAGAGTTTGCCTACTTTTGCAAAGATTATGCATGATGTTAGAACTTATTGCCTTAACTATGTAGCTAATCATCAATAAAATTGATACCCTGGATGATAATCCCTCGGAAGCTCAGCAGGCCTAGCTAGCTCATATGGCTCAGTTTCATGTCACGCACCGGACATACAACACATGGCCATGTTTGCATAACTGCGATCCGGATAATAAAATCGTACGATCTGGAATTACCAAATCACTCATGGATCATTTGGAATCGTCTTTTGTGGTAGAGTCAGAGCAAAATCGTTGGGATCGATTAGGATGGGTAGAATCGGTCCTCGCCGATCCTACGTTACAAAGATTTTATCTATTTTTTTTGCCGATCTTACGTTACAAAGATTTTATCTTTTTTTTTTTTGTGAGGGCTGCTTTGTTGGCCTTGAAACTAGGCATCTTGTGGTTTTTCTTCCTAGGTCCAGACCCTAAAGCGTTAGTTTTATAGTTTGTGATATGAAAATTATAAATATTATTAAGTGCTACTATGCTAGAATATTAGTTAAATTATTAATTAACTTAAACTTTTACAAGTAATAATATCATCTATGGCGTGTCGAGGGTTGCATGTATATATAAAATTATTGGAGTGAAAGGTGGTATTCTAAGTGGCCTAAAATCGCTAACCCCGTCTAGATATATATAGATAAATCATGAGGGGTATTTTGACCTAGTACATCGACCATTTATATGGAAAAGGTGGAACACCCAATGATGCATTTTGCATTCGCTAGGAATTAACTCCAAAATCTATTGGAATAACTACTCATACAGGTATTAATTGTGTTAACCCATGGGGACATGATTTTTATAGTCAGGTTTTTCTAATTATTAATCATGTATCATTATAATAATATTTAATCATAAAATTTCAAGAATTTTTAGTAGGATCATGCAATTTTGTGATTTGAACTTACCAGCCTGATCCTGTAAACCCAAATCGATCATGTATTAAGATCACAATTGTTAATACAAATTTGGTTCTTGGTGGATGAACTTGATGGTATTATAATCTAGATCTGTAGATGAATGGAGTTTGGATCAGGTTGGGATTTGTGTGGGTTCTTCTTTATCGAGAGCTTTTGTTAATGATTTTGATTTGTTTTCTTAGGTTGTGGTTTGTTCTAGATTTGGTGGTTTGATGAGTTGCTAGCTTTGGATTAGAGGAATGATGCTAAAATGGATCTATGATCGAATTTGGTTTAGTTCTATTTTCTGTGAGCTTTTACCCTGGTGGTTGTGCCCTGTGTTAAAGCTACCGCAAGCTCTTCATGGATTGCATCTGATCTGCAGATTAGATGATGCAGTTTGTGCTAAGGAGATGTAAGCATCGATGACTGTTGTTGTATTCTGTTATGTCGTAAGTTTTTTGTGAGAATGGTGGAGCTTGTTTGCTTGTTGCCATGAGTTTGGGTATTTTGTTATATCGTTTTGGATGAAGGCTTTCAATAGCTGTTGGTTGGGAAGCTCTTGTTGATTGGTATTGGTTGTTTCATTTGGTTGGGATGTTGTTCTGGTTCTGCCATGCGGTTCTTAGGTGGATGGTTTCATTTTGTTTTGGAATTGGGGATAGCTGGCTTGATTCCCATGGCGATGTATCTCCTTCGGGCGGGTGCTGATTAGGTTGTAATTATTTTTAGCTAATTGATATTTATCATAGTAGCTAAGCTTTGCATTATATACAGGGCATTGACTTAGATCACTCGTCGCAGATATTATTGTGGACAGGGGTTCTCTTCGTTCTCGGACTTCTACATCGGAGGCGGGTATCTTTGACTTATCTTTATTAAATATAATCAAACTTTTATATATAGTTAGACATGGATAGTGGTAGGGATACATGTTATCTTTTGTTACTGTACGATTTCATTTGATATTTATTATCTGATTAGGTTTACTACTTTACTATTCCATATTACTGCGTGTATTGAATTACGGACGACACACTCTATACCTTGCACTAGGATTAGGATGTGTATGATTATTACCTGGATTACTGCATTTCATATTGATGATAGTAGAATTAGATAGTGGGTGATACAGGGGATAGTGACATACATCATCTTTACACGTAACATATGTAGGCGACCCATGGTTCCTTGGAGGTTGAGACGGGTCGTTAGACATGTTACTGATGTAGGGACATACGTAGGCGACCCTTGGCTCCCTGGAGATTGAGACGAGTCGTTAGACTTGCTAGATTGTCTTGTCGTGTAGTTTAATTTCCACTATTCATTAGTGGATTATAGGTTACAGTACTGCGACATGTCCCCTACTCTATTCGGAGATAGCAAGGGGTTGAGAGCGTTACTTTCCCTTCATGATCTGGGGCAGAGTATGTTCGGTGTCAGAGACCCTATCCATTCAGTTTCGCTTTATATGCGACGGTGGTCGTTTAAGTGGAGAGATGACATAGTCAGAGTCCTACCCACTCGGTTTCGCATTAGATGCGATAGTGGTCGACTGGTATCAGGGGTGACCCATGCTGCATCATGTGCATATTATGCATTACTGCATTTGGTTGTACTTACTGCATTTGATTACTGTATTTGTTTGACATGCACATTCAGGAGGTATGTATAGATATAATCTGATGATCTTGTATTGCTCGTATCATACAAGATGTTACAATCTTGGATTAGCTTGTGTTGCATGAGCTTCGGGGATCTTGTGTACTCTCGCCACGATTTTAGTCGCGGAGGGTCATTAGGGTTATACTGGCCTACATACTCTCGAGATTAGATCGACACAGGTATATATTATTCTTTTAGTGATACAACTATACATTTCCTATTATTGCACATTAGTTTGTAGCAGCTTTTTTACTTACTGCTAACTTAGCTTTCTGTGCATACTAGTTTGTATCTGCTAAATTCTTGGACTTAGCCTGTTAGCCCTGTTTTCTCCCTTGCAAGATGATCGACTAGAGTGCCCGACAGCCTATCCCAGTTCATGTGTGTCGAGGCGATTTCGTTGTTTATTTGTATTGGATGTTGATACATGTTGGTACCTTTCTGTTATTTTTCATTTCCGCATTTGTATTTCTGATTTGTCATGACGCCTTGCATGGCGATATAGTTGTACTTTTGTGTGCCATGTAAGTCTACGTTTTCGTTTATATGTCGTAAGTCTACCGATACGCGGCTTTCCTTAATGACGTCGTCTGTTTTTCGTTCTCGTCGCTTGTTCCAACCCTATCAGCTATGGTCCAGGTGGTTGAGAGGGTCGCGGTGTTAAGGATTTCGAATTATTCGCCAGATCGAGAGAGAAACAATCCGGTCGGTATCAGACAAGTGACTCCTCGAGGCGTGGCAGCAATCCTAGGAACTATGCACATGATTTCAAACCATGTTAACTATAGAGTGCTTGGCAGCCAGAGCATCTCCCTAAACTCAATTTCTAGAGTTCTCATGCCCCCAAACATTTCCCTCAATTTTTTAGAATGTTCGGTAGCCTGAGTGCCGATGGGAAACCTCTTTATGTTTATGGAGTCGCTCTTGTTAGGTATGGCTTGGCGGATTTCCTAAGAGAATACTTGGTCGTCCTTGGAAAACCTCTCCATGTCTATGGATTAAAAATTAATCCGAATGGAAACCCGTCTCCCAACGACCATCTCATCGTCGTATCGAACGATCCAAATTACAACTCGGCCAATCACAAAGATCGAGCCTTGTAATTTGCTTAACCGTTCGACAACGGAAAAGGCGACGAGTGGATCGCCGACTTTTGTGTTTATGGTTGGGGTCCAGTTAATTAATTATTGGCTATGAATCACAATCAAAATAATTAAATAACTCACATGAAATGACGAGGCAAAACAAACAAGGCACAATAAAACATAAGGAGCTTGGGAAGAAATTATACCTTCTCGATTACCTCGCGGCCTTCTACCTTATGTCCCTCCCTTCCTGGACATCGTGTGGGAGATGAGCCACCCAGAACCGAGATCACCAAGACGCTCCAAAAGACCTCATCTTCTCAAGCCAATATAACCCTAGCAACTAGGGCTATTGTCGGCACCTCCTCTCCTCTTCAAGCTCACGCCGCCGGCCCTCCAAGGACACCAAGCCCCGCCGGCCAGCAACAAGCACCAAAGAAGGACTTGAGGTAGAAGATGTAGAAGAGTAGAATTTTCCTTCTCACCCCCAACCACCGGAAAACCCCAAACCCTTGCTTGTGGCGCCGCCGGCCACCAAGGGAGTTTCCTCCTTCTCCACCGCCGCCTGACCACTTCTCCCCTTCTTCTTGCCACACCACAAAAAGAGGAGAGACCTCCTCTTTATCCTTATGATGCCCGATCACCAAGAGTGAAGAAGAAGGAAGAAGAAAGGAGGAAGAAATCCTCCTTTGCCGCCGGCGCCCTAGGTGAGAGAAGGAGAGAAAAGGAGATGCCTTGGTTGGATGATCACTTGGAATTATTCCCTTGGTTTCTTAATCCCATGAGGTATATATAGGGCTAAGGTAGGAACCAAGAGGAGGAGTTGGATCTTGGCCCACCAATGAATATAAACCCGATCCATTAATTAAGATATATTCCACTAAAGGATCTTAATTGAACTTCCTCACCAACCCCCATATTTTCATATGAGCTCCACATATTACGAGTCGTCCATCCTCCTGTGTTTAAGATATCGAATGCCCGTTAATTAATTTAATTTACTGACAAATTAAATTAATCAACTTCTGGATCCTTGATTAGTACCACTAAACATTATCATCATGTTGGATCAAATCCACCTGCGAGGTTTAACATGATAAACCTTTTGAGCTCATCAAGGGGGCATTATCATCCCGACTCACCAGGACATGGATTCCGTCAATAATCAACGGCACACCATATAATTAATATTATCTCCAACTTACCGGGTCTATCGATTTAATAGAATAGATCTCGCCCATTGCTAAATCAAAGAAATAATGATTAATAATATGTGCCCGTTATTATATCGGGATTTAGGGATCGTACTCCATAATAAAATCTGAGGTCCCATCCAATTATCAAGTCAGTACAAATTGGATAACCTCTTGTTTTGGTCCTGCTCAATGTACACAAAGTACACTAGTGTAATTCTATAATCAAGACCAACCACACCTAATTACACTATAACCATCCCGATGGTTTGTCCAATTCCATCTCGGTTGTGAGCCTCTACTGATACTAGGCAAGGAACTGATAACATGATCTTCTGTGTGACACCACACATCATGTTATATATAATGCAAAGTAATGGACATTTATGTTGGTGCAGACAGCACCCAAGTCGAACCTTGGTTTTGATAATGGCAAAGGGTTCAAAAGTTAAGATGTTATTTTTATCTAAACATGTTACTTGAGTGTGCAGATTGAAGTCCTAGCGAAGGACTGCTAGGCACCTAGCGAAGGATTGCTAGGCATCGAAACCCTAAGACCTGGTGAAGGGCTACTAGGCACCTAGCGAAGGGCTGCTAGGAGTCTAAGACCTAGCGAAGGACTGCTAGGCACCAGGCGAAGGACTTCTTGGTACCGAAGACCTGGCGAAAGATTGCTAGGCACCAGGCGAAGGACTGCTTGGTAACGAAGACCTGGCGTAGGACTGCTAGGCACCTGGCGAAGGACTGCCGGGCAAAAGTCCAACCGGAGGAGCCGGTTGGCAACAGGTAAATTCTCCTGAGAGGAGTAGGTGAGGACGCGTTCCCCATCGAGGGAACAGTAGGCGTCGGTTCGACCTAGGGTTCCATTTGGGAGACCCGAAGTCAGAACCAAGACAGCTACGGCTGTAAAATTCATTAACATTCTTGCTTTGTTTTGTTTGGTACTAACCCTGGATGCAGGACTGAAGGAACGAGTTTCTGTAGCTCAGAACGCCCCAAAGGAGAGGGGTAGCAGCTAGGTAGGGCGCCCCGGAGGTCCCGGGCGCCCCCAAGGTGAAGGCAAGACAAGTTGAGCAAGTAACACTTCGGAAGCTCACTGGGGCAGGCGCCCTCAAGCTCCCGGGCGCCCCGGATGCCTCGGGCGCCCTGGGTCCAAGCCAACGAAGTGATTGGATTGAAGTTAGCCGAGAAGCCAGCAAGACCAAGTCATGCAGGGCGCCCCCTGTGTCCCGGGCACCCCCATCAAACCTCGAGCCCGATCCTGGAGGGATAAGGGCTGACCGAGTTCCGGATGAAGGTTTGCGGATCGAGAGACACGTGGAGGGCGCCCCCAGCGTCCCGGGCGCCCCCAGGTGCACTATAAAAGGGGCTCGACCCCCCAGGCTTCGAAACACACTTTTCCAATGCCTCAAAACTCTTCGCTTAAGCGCTCTGCTCCGGAAACTTCTTATCTCGAGGTTCTAGCGCCGACGACGACCCTACGCACCGAAGAATGATTCACACCGGGCGTCGGTAACGAAGAGTTAGATTTTTGTTTTTACTACATTAATACTGTACGACTTTCTGTAAAACTTTGCGCCTTATAGAATTGCCCGCAGTAAACGGTCAAGGATCGTGGGCCTTGGAGTAGGAGCCGACCGTGACTCCGAACTTAGTAAAAAATCTTGTGTTCGCGTCTGTTGTTTTAATTTCCGCTGTGTATTCTCTAATTTTATAATCCGAAACGGTTTTATGATATTCACCCCCCCTCTATGTATTCTCTCGATCCAACAAGTGGTATCAGAGCGGGGAAGCTCAAATTTGGTGCAACCACCAATTTGAGGGGTTTTCGGAATTTTACGAAATATTTTTTTAATCGAATTTTTATCGTTGATCGAGGTTGGTGCAACACCACTCGATAAAATTGTTTTATCTTTCTCCCGCACTGCTAATCCAAGACCAAGTCTTTGGACATTTTTTTCTTTTCGTTCTCTTTTCAGAAATAACTCCTAAATGGCCATGCAAGAAGGCTTCAGTACCGCTAGACCACCGCTTTTCAGTGGGGAGGACTTCTCCTACTGGAAAAGTCGGATAGAAGTCCACCTGAAAACTCAGGTGGACATGTGGATAATAATCCAGTCTTGTCTGGACATCCCTAAAAATGCTGACAGAGTGCCACAATCCTACACCGAATGGGATACCGCCCTAAAAAGGAAAATTGAACCAAAGCAACTCAAACACTTCAATGCGGCCGAACCAAAGAGGAGCTGAACCGGGTAGGTCCATTCAACAGTGCAAAAGAACTCTGGGGTAAGCTAATTGAGTTGCACGAAGGAACCTCCGACACCCGGATCAGCAAGAGGGACCTACTACTGAACAAGCTGTATACCATCAAGATGAACGACAGCGAATCAGCAGCTCAGCTCCACACCAGAATTCAGGAGCTGATGAACGGTCTACACACCATCGGTCACAAGGTAGAAAACCGTGACCTGATCAGGTATGCTCTTAACGCCTTCCCTAGAAATACTTTATGGGCATCTATAGTAGATGCGTACAAAGTTTCAAGGGATTTGTCTAAAATTAAACTAGATGAATTATTTTCAGAACTCGAATTATATGAACAGACTAACTGCAATCTGACCGAGAAAGACATTGCTTTTGTTACAGGTAAAACTGAAAAGATGACCAAGAAGAAACCTCAACCTGCACCCGAGTCTGATTCAGACTCAGACTCAGAAGAAAGCGAAGGAACTTGACCTAAGTTGGTTCGGCTAGCCCAGGACTACTACAAGGAACTAAAAAACCAGACCAACAGAAGGAAAGCCAGCCGAAGAAAGGAAGAGCCAGCTGATCCTTCAAATGAAAAGAACAAACCAAATGTGACCTATTATGAGTGCAAAAAGAAGGGTCATTACAAGACGGAATGCCCCAATCTGAAGGAAACAAAGAAGATAAGAAAGAAGAAGGCCCTTCAGGCAACGTGGTGTTGGTGCAGACAGCACCTAAGTCGAACCTGTGTTTTGATAATGGCAAAAGGGTTCAAAAGTTAAGATGTTATATTTATCTAACATACTACTTGAGTGTGCAGATTAAAGTCCTAGCGAAGGACTGCTAGGCACCTAGCGAAGGACTGCTAGGCATCGGAACCCTAAGACCCAGCGAAGGGCTGCTAGGAGTCAAAGACCTGGCGAAGGACTGCTAGGCACCATGCGAAGGACTGCCTGGAACGAAAGACCTGGCGAAGGACAGCTGGGCACCAGGTGAAGGACTGCCTGGAACTGAAGACCTGGCAAAGGACTGCTGGGCAAAAGTCCAACCGGAGAAGCCAGTTGGCAACAGGTAAATTCTCCCGAGAGGAGTAGGTGAGGACGCGTTCCCCGTCGAGGGAACAGTAGGCATCGGTTCGACCTAGGGCTCCATTTTGGAGACCCAAAGTCAGAACCAAGACAGCTAAGGCTGTATAAACCTAATACTTGATTGCTTTGTGTTGTTTTGGACTAACCCTAGATGCACGACCAAAGGAATGAGTTTCTGCAGCTCAGAACGCCTCAAAGGAGAGAGGCAGCAGCTGAGTAGGGCGCCCCCAAGATCAAGGCAAAACAAGTTAAGCAAGAGTACGCTTCGAAAGCTTACTGGGCAGGGCGCCCCCATGCTCCCGGGCGCCCCCGTGCTCCCGGGCGCCCCCAGTGCCCAGGGCGCCCCGGGCTCAAGCCAACGAAGTGGATAAAATTTATCCAGCCGAGAAGCCCGCTGAAAGGGTCAACCACGGCGCCCCCAGCGTCCCGGGCGCCCCCACAGTCAACCCTCAACCCTATTCGAGTGGGATAAGGGCTGACCGAGACTTGCTCGGATCGGGTGACACGTGGGGGGGGCGCCCCCAACGTTCAGGGCTCCCCGGGAGGCTATAAAAAGCCCCTCGACCCCAAGGCTTCAAACATCAAGTTTTCCAACGCCAACACGCTCTTCAACTCACGCGCTCTGCTCCAGAAATCCTTCATCTCGAGATTCTAGCGCCGGCGATGACCCTACGCACCGAAGAACGATCTACACCGGGTGTCGGTAACGAAGAGTCAATTGTTAATTGTATTCTTACTGCACTTACTACTGTACAACTGTTTGTAAGATTTTGGCACATATAGAATTGCCCCCCAGTAAACGGTCAACGACCGTGGGCCTTGGAGTAGGAGCCGACCGCGACTCCGAACCAAGTAAAATCTTGGTGTTTTGCGTGTTGTGTAATTTTAATTTTATCCGCTGCGTATTCTCTTTTTCAATCCGAAACGACTTACGATATTCACCCCCCCTCTATCGTTTTCTCTCGATCCAACAAGTACTTAATCTAACTTGCCTTCAAAACCTTTTTTTTCAAAACTTTTTCTAAGTACATAAACTTAAGCTATGTTGAAAACTTTTTCTAAGTACTTATCTTAAATAGAACTAAGTACTTAAACTTAAGCTATGTTGAAAACTTTTTCTAAGTACTTATCTTAAATAGAACTAAACACTTAAACTTAAGCTATGTTGAAAACTTTTTCTAAGTACTTATCTTAAATAGAAAAGTTTACTTATCTTAAATAGAAAAGTTTCTAAAATACTAAAGAGATTGAAATTTTTTTCAAAAATTCCTTTAGTAGTAAAAACGTCAGAAGATGTTTAGAAAATTTTCTACTAAGTTATTGACTTGAAAATTTTTTCCAAGTATATATTTTCCAAGTGCCCAGCCAAAATTTTTTTTGGAAAATATTTTCTAAAAACTTCTTTTGAAAAATGTTCTAAGTGTTGAAAAAATCAATTTCCATTTTTAGACTTAGAAATTTTTAAACCCCACGAACCTTTGAAAAACCTAGGAGGAGATTCCTTCCAGGGGGAGGAAACTAAACTGGTATTTCACCTGTTTTTGATTAACTAACATTTTGAACCAGGTTGCCATAAATCAAAAAAGGGGAGATTGTTGGTGCAGACAACACCTAAGTCGAACCTTGGTTTTGATAATGGCAAAGGGTTCAAAAGTTAAGATGTTATTTTTATCTAAACATTGTACTTGAGTGTGCAGATTGAAGTCCTAGCGAAGGACTGCTAGGCATCGAAACCCTAAGACCTGGTGAAGGGTTGCTGGGCACCTAGCGAAAGGGCTGCTAGGAGTCTAAGACCTAGCGAAGGACTGCTAGGCACCAGGCGAAGGACTGCTTGATACCGAAGACCTGGCGAAGGATTGCTAGGCACCAGGCGAAGGACTGTTTGGTAACGAAAACTTGGCGAAGGACTGCTAGGCACCTGGCGAAGGACTGCCGGCAAAAGTCCAACCGGAGGAGCCGGTTGGCAACAGGTAAATTCTCCTGAGAGGAGTAGGTGAGGACGCGTTCCCCGTCGAGGGAACAGTAGGCGTCGTTCGACCTAGGGTTCCATTTGGGAGATCCGAAGTCATAACCAAGACAGCTACGGCTGTAAAATTCATTAACATTCTTGCTTTGTTTTGTTTGGTACTAACCCTGGATGCAGGATCGAAGGAACGAGTTTCTGCAACTCAGAACGCCCCAAAGGAGAGGGGCAGCAGCTGGGCAGGGCGCCCCGGAGGTCCCGGGCTCCCCCAAGGTGAAGGCAAGACAAGCTGAGCAAATAACGCTTCGGAAGCTCACTGGGGCAGGCGCCCTCAAGCTCCCGGGCGCCCCGGATGCTTCAGACGCCCTGGGTCCAAGCCAACGAAGCGATTGGATTGAAGTTAGCCGAGAAGCCAGCAAGACCAAGTCATGCAGGGCGCCCCCTGTGTCTCGGGCACCCCCGTCAAACCTCGAGCCCGATCTTGGAGGGATAAGGGCTAACCGAGTTCCGGATGAAGGTTTGCGGATCGAGAGACACGTGGAGGGCGCCCCCAGCATCCCGGGCACCCCCAGGTGCACTATAAAAGGGGCTCGACCCCCAAGGCTTCGAAACACACTTTTCCAGCACCTCAAAACTCTTCGCTTAAGCGCTCTGCTCTGAAAACTTCTGATCTCGAGGTTCTAGCGCCGACGACGACCCTACGCACCGAAGAACGATCCACACCGGGCGTCGGTAACGAAGAGTTAGATTTTTATTTTTACTACATTAATACTGTACGACTTTCTGTAAAACTTTGCGCCTTATAGAATTGCCCGCAGTAAACGGTCAAGGACCGTGGGCCTTGGAGTAGGAGCCGACCGCGACTCCGAACCAAGTAAAAAATCTTGTGTTCGCGTTTGTTGTTTTAATTTTCGCTGTGCATTCTCTAATTTTATAATCCGAAACGGTTTTACGATATTCACCCCCCCTCTTTCGTATTCTGTCGATCCAACATTTTATGCATGTACTAATATAAACAAGCATCTAGTGTTATTGTGATTCTCTTTTCAAAAATTAGATGATCTCATATTTAAAAAGAGCAATGTCTTTTAGTATACACATCTAACAATCTCCCACTTATACTCAAAGACTTTGCTATTCTCAAAATGTCATACATTTGACTCCCTGATCCTCCACATGCCTCAAGCTCTCGCTATCAAGGCCTTAGCAAAATGATCTCCCAAGTTGCCCTTTGATGTAATCTAGGCAACAACAGCTTTTCCTCTCCTGGGTGGTACTTGCGCTCTATGTGTTTCCTCGCCTTATGGGCTTGTGATCCTTCGAGTTTGCAACTGCACCATTGTTTACCACAACAAAATGTGATACCTTTGAACAAACCAGGAATCACATCGAAACCCATCTTGAGGGTCCTGAAGCATATAGCTTCCTTTTTGGCTGCCTCAGAGGCTGCCACTTACTCAGCTTCCATGGTGGAGTCCGCCACGCAACCGCTGCGCGACACTCCTCCAAACTATGGTTCCACCTCCTAAAGTAAACACAAAACCCCAAGGAATACTTATATTTGCCCTTATCCGACTGGAAATCTGTATCCGTATAACCCATAGGGAATTGGTCTGCCCGGTAAACCAGCTTATAATCCTTAGTCCTTCTGAGACACTAATATATGCTTTTACCACAATCCAATTTCCGTGACCTGGGTTACTCTGATATCTGCTGACCATGCTCACGGTAAAGCAGATATCAAGTCTCGTTTTTAGCATACATGAGGCTTCCTATAGCCGATGCTAAAGGAACCGCCATTACCTGCTCTATCTCCTTTGATAATCTAAACATATCTCCTTAGATAGAGTAGTTCCACAGATGAAAAGTACAAAACTTTTCTTGGAGGTTTCCATGCTAAAACGAGTTAAGACATTGTCTCTGTATGAAGCTTGGGATAAGCACAACATCCTTCTCTAGTGATCCCTTAGAACTTTGATCGCCAAGGATGTGTCCTGCTTCTCCTAAGTCCTTTATATCAACTATTTGGACAACCATACCCTTACGTCTGATAATACTTTGTCATTGTTGCCCACTAACAAAATATTATCTATGTATAGTACAAGAATACCACTACATTTCTGTCACATTTCTTACATACATAAATCTCATCCGTCCTTTGAACAAATCCATATGACTGGATTATCTCTTCAAAGCGGATGTTCCTTGTCATAAGTTCAAGGATCTTGATTCATGGTCGCTAGGGACCGAGTCCGAAGACTCTCCTAAGCACATGAATCCTTCTGGTTGACTAACAACCCTCCCACTACGACGAGGTACCACCTGTGTATCTTCTGTGACACGAGGTGCAGTGACTTGTGGTATTTCCTCTTATACAGTTGATACTAAGGTCAAAGTGTCCCCTCTTAATTCATCAAGAATAATTTTATACTCATGGGTTTGTGGTTCCTCACATAGTCTTCCTCTAAGAATCGGGTAATCGTGCCAACGATTACCCTCTGATCCTTAGGACTATAGTACCACCTTTCGTTCCTCTAGGACAGCCTACGAACAAGCGCAAGAGATTCCAACTTATTAGTATCCCATCTCAGCACTTGTGCTGAGCTACCCCAAATCCGAATATGTCTTAGACTAGGCTTTCGCCCAGTCCACATTTCTATGGGAGTAAAAGGCACTGACCTAGATGGTATCAAGTATGTACGCTGTCGTTTCCAGAGCGTATCCCCGGAACGAATTTGGCAACTCGGAGCAGCTCATCATTGTCCTAACCCTCTCCATAAGAGCTCTTTTCCTTCACTTTACTGTATCGTTCTGTTGGGGCGTACCGGGTGCAGTCAGCTGGGACTGAATCCTAGCCTCTGATAAGTATGTCCTAAACTTTCCAAAGAGATACCCATCACTATGATCTGATCGCAGTGTCTTAATACTTTTACTTTGATGTTTCTCCACATCAGCCTCGAATTCTTTGAACTGATCAAAGCATTTAGACTTGTGGCCATCAAGTAAACGTATTCATACCTTTGACTATTCGTCTCACGAAGTATTCAAAGCTACCTCTATCCTGGATAGGCATAGGACCACACAAATCAGTATGAACCAATTCTAACATATCTTTGGCTCTATACCCCTCAGCCTTGAAAGGCCTCTTGGTCGTCTTACCTTTCAAGCAAGATTCAAAGGTTGGGAAGTCTCCCACCACCAATGAACTCGAGGGTCCATTGGCTATCAACCATTGAATCCCACTAAGGTTAATAAGACCAAGCCTTAGACGCCAAAGGTATGTTTGGTTCATCTCGGAAGGAACCTTTCTCTTATTTAGATGATGACGTATTAGCTACTATTTGTATCATGGGAGACTTTGGTTCTAATTGCTTAAATTGCTTATTCATGTTCCTAAATAGATAATCTTTCTATATCACTTTTCATAACAAAAAGCAATAGAATATCCATTATTTCAGAAATTGAATCAGAGTTCTTTCTAAAATTAGGTACATAAAAGCAATCTTCTTAAAACCAAAACTTTATTTTCCTATCTAAAGACAAATAAATAACTCCCACTGCAATAGTCTCCACCTCTGTAGCATATCCCATGTAGACGGTAATCTCTTCCTCAGCTAGTCGTTGGGTTTCCTGGAACCCTGCAAAGAGTTCTAGACATGATTAGTGGCATTCATATCTACGCACCAGGCACCGGTAGATACCACTGTTAAACATGTTTCAACAACTAAGCATGAGAAAATACCTTTGTCTTGACGATGAGGATAGTTCGCCTTCTAATGTCCAGTCTGTTGGCTCGTGAAGCACTTACCTTTAGGCTTCTTCACGCCAATCCGAGGTCCCTGCGATCCAGCCGCCTTCTTGTACCCACCTTGTCTCTTCTTCTTCCTACCTTATAGAAACCCTTTGAGTCACCAAGGCCTGCAAGTTCTGACGAAAGAGGCCCTCTGCCGCATGGAGTTCTCCTAGCAGTTCACCCAACGTATATTCACGTTTGTTCATATTGTAGTTGAGCCTAAACAGCTCAAAACTCCTAGGCAGAGACTGGAGTACAATATTGACCTGGGTTTCCCCGTCGATCTGTGCTTCCAGTACCTCAATCTCATTGAGGTGAGCCATCATCTTTAGGACATGATCCCTCACGGGTGTCCCTTCGACCATAGTGGTCATCATCAAACTCTTCATCGCAACCTGCCTAGCAGCCCGACCCTGGTGCCCGAAGAGCTCCTTGAGGTTTAGCATCATGTCACTAGCAGTGGGCATGGCCTGATGCTGATGTTGCAGCACATTCGACATAGATGCCAGAATGTAGCACCGCGCCATCTCATCTGCCTTGACCCACTTCTTGTAACACACCCTTTGCTCTTCACCAGAGTTCTCACTAGGCTTTTCCGGACATTCCTCGAAGAGTACATATTTGTACTCTTCAGCAGTAAGGACAAAGTCCATATTTCTTTTCCATTCTATGTAGTTTGGGCCAGTAAGTTTATTTTCCTTAAGTATTGTTGCTAGTGGGTTAAAGACCATTTTGAAAAACCTGAGAATCACAACATACACTACTTTAGAAATCGAAAATAAATTGATTCCTCAAAACAATAAATTTTCGAAATCAACCAACACCTCTACACACCGAGAAAGTCGCATGCCACGATGGTGTGGACATATACGAATTTCCACATTTGTAAGAGGAGGTTTTACCCATTAATCTTACTATCTTGTCAACCTAACTTTTTGACAAGTAAGATTAATAGTTGGTTCACTTCGGCCCTGCAAAATAATAGCAGTGACTCGGATGGGGAGGATACTATTATTCGCATCTAAGTGTTAACCATTACATGACACTAAGAAAACTATTTCCGATTATGTGTCTTCCGATGGGGAAGTACACACGCTCTTTAATAATTTCCTATAGTCTTTTTCGACCCAGTGATCCACAGAACAAGCCCATCCGATGGGGAGGAAGACACTCAGAGCCGACGCGCATACTTGTTCGCATCACTTATCGGATTGTAATGGAGGTCACGGGACCCTTAGGGTCCCTCTACCACTTAGTAATTTAGTTTGAGGAATTTTAACAAGCACACATACACGACAAGCACATTACCAACATAATGAAAATAGAAAATCCTAGATTTTCCAACTTCTCATGGCCTTGGTCTCCAATGCGCCTCCAATCGTGTCGTCACCTTGTCCGCTCCTCCCTTCCTTATGCGCAAGCTACCTTGAGGGATCTCCGAGCCGAAATGACTAGCTAATTATTTACATCATCGATTCTATACTTCACGAAGGAGTGTACATGAAAACTAGATCGAAAGTAAAATAATGAGCTCGGCTAAACATGTTCCGTATTTAATTACAAAAATTAAATACTACATAGCCTCGTCAACCCCGAGGATTAATTAATTTACAAAAATTACACAACCATTCACACAACAATTATGTGGCCATGATAAGTTGAAATCTAGTGCCTGCAACAAAAAGATAGCCTACGCATATCCACATATCATCCAGCAAAATAAAATGTATGGACAATGCAAAAACTTAATCAATCCTAAACACACAAAACTGGAAATCTCAGCTCTGATACCAATTATCAGGTATGGCTTGGCGGGTTTCCTAAGCGAATACTTGGTCGTCCTTAGAAAGCCTCTTCATGTCTACGGATTAAAAATTAACTCGAATGGAGACCCATCTCCCAACGACCATCTCGTCGTCGTATCGAACGATCTAAATTACAACTCGGCCAATCACAAAGATCGAGCCTTGTAATTTGCTTAACTGTTCGACCGCGGAAAAGGCGACGAGTGGATCGCCTGCTTTTGTGTTTATGGTCGGAGTCCAGTTAATTAATTATTGGCTATGATTCACAATCAAAATAATTAAATAACTTACATGAAATGACGAGGTAAAACAAACAAGGCACAATAAAACATAAGGAGCTTGAGAAGAAATTATACCTTTCCGATTACCTTGCGGTCTTCTACCTTATGTCCCTCCCTTCCCAGACGTCGTGTGGCGACGAGCTACCGGAAACCGAGATCACCAAGACGCTCCAAAAGACCTCTTCTTCTCAATCCAATATAACCCTAGCAACTAGGGCTATTTCCGGCGCCTCCTCTCCTCTTCAAGCTCACGCCACCGGCCCTCCAAGGACACCAAGCCCCGCCGGCCAACAAGAAGCACCAAAGAAGGACTTGAGGAAGAAGATGAAGAAGAGTAGAAGTTTCCTTCTCACCCCAACCAACCGGAAAACCCCCAACCCTTGCTTGTGGCACCGCCGGCCACCAAGGGAGTTTCCTCCTTCTCCACCGTCGCCCGACCACTTCTCCCCTTCTTCTTGCCGCACCACAAAAAGAGTAGAGACCTCCTCTTTATCCTTATGATGCCCGATCACCAAGAGTGAAGAAGAAGGAAGAAGAAAGGAGGAAGAAATCCTCCTTTGCCGCCGGTGCCCTAGGTGAGAGAAGGAGAGAAAAGGAGATGACTTGGTTGGATGATCACTTGGAATTATTCCCTTGGTTTCTTGATCACATGGGGTATATATAGGGCTAAGGTAGGGACCAAGAGGAGGAGTTGGATCTTGGCCCACCAATGGATCTAAACCCGATCCATAATTAGTACCACTCAACCTTATCATCATGTTGGATCAAATCCACCTGCAGGGTTTAACATGATGAACCTTTTGAGCTCATCAAGGGGGCATCATCATCCCGACTCACCAGGACACAAATTCCATCAATAATCAACGACACACCATATAATTAATATTATCTCCCAAATTACCGGGTCTATCGATTTAACAGAATAAATCTCGCCCATTGGTAAATCAAAGAAATAATGATTAATAATACGTGCCCGTTATTATATCGGGATTTAGGGATCGTACTCCATAATAAAATCCCACACCATATAATTAATATTATCTCCCAACTTACCGGGTCTATCGATCTAACAGAATAGATCTCGCCCATTGGTAAATCAAAGAAATAATGATTAATAATATGTGCCCGTTATTATATCGGGATTTAGGGATCGTACTCCATAATAAAATCCGAGGTCCTATCCAATTATCAAATCAGTACTGTTGGAACTTGGATTGCTAGAGAGAGGGGGTGAATATAGCCAGACACAAACTTCTTTCACTTTAGGGTTTCTCTGCACTTCACGGTTAGTAGCACAGCAGCAGAAACAATGGAAACAGAGAAGTGCAGAAACGCAAAAAACAAAAACAAACTAAAGCAACAAACAAGATCGCTAACAAGGAGGATTTACAAGGTTCGGGCATAACTTGCCCCTACTCCTTGGCGTGCCCGTGAGGTGGGCGATCCCTTGATCGTCGGCAAATCAAGCCCCGGAAAATCCGGATATCAAATGGAACCTCCTTCTCGGTGGAGAAACCTCTCCACAGCGTTTCACAGAAATAATGAAGTTAAGAACAGTGAAACAAGAAGGCTTACAAAGCACTAGGAACCAAAGGAACACAAGAGAACTTCTCCCGAACTCCACTCAGCACAGATCTCACGCAAGAACTCCCTTCTTCGTGTCTTCTTGCTGATGGACTCGTCAAGCTTCTTGTTTCCTCTAAGTGCTCAAGTATCAGTATGTTGCTCCAAGAATCAGAGTGTTTGCAAAGTGATGGAGCAAAGCTTGTCGCAAGAAGTGATCCAGTCTTTTTGAGGCTTCATCGCTACCGAGCCCTTAAGCCTCTCCCACTGATCGCCAGGTCACAACCACCTCTCTGCAACTCCCAACTGCTCAACTGCAACTACTCACCTACCACTGAGCTCTCCTGGACTCCCTGAGCTTCCCTCAGTCGAGCCCCAGTCAGCAGCTCCAGTAGCGCCAGCATCCGTTGCAACCTGAGATGGAAACTGTTGGATCGATAGAATACGATAGAGGGGGGGTGAATATCATAAAACCGTTTCAGATTATAAGATAGAGAATACACAGCGGAAATTAAAACAACAAACGCAAACACAATGTTTTTTACTTGATTCGGAGTCACGGTCGGCTCCTACTCCAAGACCCATGGTCCTTGACCGTTTACTGTGGGCAATTCTATAATGCGCAAAGTTTTACAAAAAGTTGTACAATAGTATTGCAGTAAAAACAAATGTCTAACTCTTCGTTACCGACGCCCGGTGTGAATCATTCTTCGGTGCGTAGGGTCGTCGTCGGCGCTAGGACCTTGAGATCAGAAGTTTCCGGAGCAGAGCACTTGAGCGAAGAGTGTTGAGGCGTTGAAAAATTATGTTTAGAAGCCTTGGGGGTCGAGCCCCTTTTATAGTGCACCTGGGGGCGCCCGTGATGCTGGGGGTGCCCGTGATGCTGGGGGCACCCTCCACGTGTCTCTCGATCCGCAAACCTTCATCCGGAACTCGGTCAGCCCTTATCCCTCCAGGATCGGGCTCGAGGTTTGACGGGGGCGCCCGGGACACAGGGAGCGCCCGGGTTGACTTGATCAACAGGCTTCTCGACTGAATTCAATCCAATTGCTTCGTTGGTTTGGACCTAGGGCGCCCGAGGCATCCGGGGCGCCCGGGAGCATGGGGGTGCCCGGGAGCTTGGGGGCGCCTGTCCCAGTGAGCTTCTGAAGCGTTTTCTTGCTCAACTCTTGTTTGGCTTTGACCTTGGGTGCCCGGGACCTCCCGGGCGCCTAACCCAGCTGCTGCCCCTCTCCTTTGGGGCGTTATGAGCTGTAGAAACTCGTTCCTTTGGTCCTGCATCCAGGGTTAGTACCAAACAAAACAAAGCAAGAATGTTAGTGAATTTTACAGTCGTAGCTGTCTTCGTTCTGACTTTGGGTCTCCCAAATGGAACCGTAGGTCGAACCGACGCCTACTATTCCCTCGATGGGAAACGTGTCCTCACCTACTCCTCTCAGGAGAATTTACCTGTTGCCAACCGGCTCCTCCAGTTGGACTTTTGACCCAACAGTCCTTCGCCAGGTGCCTAGCAGTCCTTCGCTAGGTCTTCGACTCCTAGCAACCCTTCGCTAGGTGCCTAGCAGTCCTTCGCTAGGGCTTTGGTACCAAGCAGTCCTTCGCCCGGTGCCTAGCAGTCCTTCGCTAGGGCTTTGGTACCAAGCAGTCCTTCGCCAGGTCTTTATTTCCTGGCAGTCCTTCGCCAGGTGCCTAGCAGCCCTTCGCCAGGTCTTTGTTTCCTGGCAGTCCTTCGCTAGGTGCCTAGCAGCCCTTCGCTAGGACTTTGTTTCCTGGCAGTCCTTCGCCAGGTGCCTAGAAGCCCTTCGCTAGGACTTTGTTTCTGCACACTTGAGTAACTTTATTAGATCACAAATAACACTTAACTTTGAATCCTTTGCCAATATCAAAACAAGGTTCGATATGGTGCTTCCTGCACCAACAGAAACCTACACAATCTATTGTAGCAAAAGCCTCAGTTTGACTCCCTTGAAGTAAACCTGAGTAACCTGCACAATTAGCAACTCATTAGCTCAGCAAATCAATGGAGTATCAACAATCAGACGTTAGGAGCAGAGATCAGTAGCGAATCAGCAGAGAAACAGACGTAATCAGAGCTCTGACAGCGTTTTTGAATTAAAGCTGCCAGCTACTAATCGGTCACCGGACCGATCAGAGTGACTCCTGATCGGTCACCAGACCGATCAGGCTAGGTTCAGACTGATCAGGCTTCATCCTGATCGGTCCCTAACGCGTAATCAGAAATCGCGACTTCTCCGGGACCGATCACTAGACCGATCCCAAGTCGTGGATCGGTCACCAGACCGATCCACCCATTTGGAGGGTGTTTTCCCAGCTTCACAGTCCAACCCTCCTGATCGGTCCCCAGACCGATTAGGATGTGGCCTGATCGGACTGGTGACCGATCAGGCCACCCTCCGACCGATCAAGCTCCATCCTGATCAGTTATAAGGAGGAGTCCGTGACACTTGATCGTTCACCAGAACGATCTGAACAGTAACCCAGATCGGTCACCAGACCGATTAGGAGCCGATCAGTAGAGTTCCCAAACTCACTGTATGCTCCCTGACCGGTCACCAGACCGATCAGTAAGTTTGCCAAAGTCACCGTATGTTCCCTGATCGGTCACCAGACCAATCAGACATCGCTGAATCGGTCACCAGACCGATCCACGAGGGAACTCCGTGCCAACTTCCCTGATCGGTCACCAGACCAATCCAGGCAAGGCTAAACCCACTCTAAGTCAAGAGAACTGGCTCCCAGCCTCCCCTGACTCGTGCTCAGTCCCCCGGACCAAGACTCCGTGCCCAGTCTCACTCACCGGGACTTCAACCTAGCCCTCCAAGCTAGGACCTGGCCCTCCAAGTCAGGATTTAATCCAACCTAGCCCTCCAGGCTAGGACCTGGCCCTCCTGTTGGATCGTGAAAAACCGATAGAGGGGGGGGGGGTGAATATCGGAAATCGCTCTTTTTCGGAAAACTAAAAGTAAGTGCACAGCGGAAATAAAAATACGAGACACAGCACAAAGACACAGTGATTTTTACGTGGTTCGGAGCCTGTGACGACTCCTACTCCAAGGCCCACGGTCATTGACCGTTTACTTTGGGCAATTCTATATTCACGCAAATAGGTTACAATGATTTCAATTACAAAGAGAGTGCAATTAAATAATAATAAAATATTAAGCTCTTCGTTACCGACGTCCGGAGTGTATCGATTCTTTTTGGGGCAGCGGGACGTCGTCGGCTCGAGGTGAGGCGTTTCTAGAGCAAGGCACGAGCGTAGAAGAGCGTGGAAGCTTTGGAATCAAGTTGATGTGAAGCTTGGGGTCGAGGGGTGCTATTTATAGCCCCTAGGGCGCCCTGGACGTCGGGGGCGCCCTGCCAAGTGTCATCCGATCCGCAGTTTGCTCGGTCAAGCTTTATCCCACCTAAATAGGGATGAAGTTTGACCTTTGGGGCGCCCTGGTCGCTGAGGGCGCCTTCGTTGACCCGGTCTTCTCGGCTGGATAGATTTGATCGGCCTCGCTGGCGTAGGCGCGAAGCGCCTTGGACCTGAGGGCGCCCTGGGCGCTCAGGGCGCCCTGGCTGCTGAGGGCGCCCTAGCTGCAGAGGGCGCCTCGGCCAGTTGTTAGCCGCACACCTTTTTGACTTACTTGTTTCTTATTCACCTTGGAGGCGCCCTAGACACTCAAGGCGCCCTACTCAGCTGCTGCCTCACTCCTTTGAGGCTCTCTGAGCTGCAGACACACGTTCCTTTGGTCCTGCATCCAGGGTTAGTCCGAAACACAATAAAACAATTAATTATTATTTTATACAGCCTTAGCTGTCTTGGTTCTGACTTTGGTCTCCAAAATGGAGTCCTAGGTCGAACCGACGCCTACTGTTCCCTCGACGGGGAACGCGTCCTCACCTACTCCTCTTGGGAGAATTTACCTGATGTCAACCGCTCCTTTGGTTGGACTTTTGCCTGACGGTCCTTTGTCAGGTCTTGTAAACTGGCAGTCCTTCGCCAGTTGCCTAGCAGTCCTTTGCTAGGGCTTGAGACTGACAATCCTTCGCCAGTGCCTAGCAGTCCTTCGCTAGGGCTTTTTACCCTGGCATTCCTTCGTCAGTGCCTAGCAGTCCTTCGCTAGGGCTTTTACTGCACACTAGATTAACTTGTCAGAAAGCAAGACAGACTTAACTTTTGACCTATGTTGCCATTATCAAAACACAGGTTTGACTTGGGTGCATTCTGCACCAACAATCTCCCCTTTTTGATTTATGGCAACCCTAGTTCAAAAAGTTAAGTTTAAGCAAAACATAAAACAGTTTTAACTTTTGTTCCCTCCCCCTGGAAGGAATCTCCCCCTAGATTTTTTAAAAATTCGTGGGGTTAAAAAAACTTTACTTGTACTTTGAAAACTTTAAGTTTTAGGTCTTTAGAGGTGACTTAAGCTAAAAATACATAGTAGAGTTTTTTTAAAGCATAATTAGATTACCAAAAAAAATTTAAAGTCTTAAGTTTTAAAGTACTCAAAAATGTTAGCTTAAGTACTCAGTAGGATATAGCAAGCTTAAGTACTTAGTAGGATTTGATACACTTTAGTACTTGACAATTTTGAAATACTTAAGCTTTAGTGAGAAAAATTTGACAAGCTTAAGTAAGAGCCTTTTAAAAGGCTAGAGTACTTTGCAAAAATTTTGAGAGCTTGAGCAAAAATTTTGAGGCTAGAGTACTTAGCAAAATTTTGAAATCTTTAGCAAAATTTTGAAAGTTGACGCTAAAGTACTTAGCAATATTTTGAAAGTTTACGCTAAAGTACTAGCAATATTTTGAACGTTTTTAAGTAAAGAATTTTGAAACTTTTTGAATAAAGGAAAATTTTAGAAAAATAATTTTTGAAACTTTTTGAATAAAGAAAAAATTTAGAAAAAAATAATTTTTGAAACTTTTTGAATAAAGGAAAAATTTAGAAAAGAATATTTTTCTCTTATCTCTATCTCTCCCCCTTTGCCATATATCAAAACAGATAAATATAGCATGAATACAGAAAATGATAATTTGCTGTACTGAATCAGTTAGATTTACACTAGATCAATCAATTACACTAAATCAATCAATTATCTCTGTTGGGACCTGTCTAACCCAATTAGCTACTTACTAACTGTTATATACAGTAGTTTTTGCTAGGGTTAGTCAAGTTAAGTGTTTCTGTTCAAGTTAGATTTTCTAAGCTTGACACTTAACTTGATTGCTGTATAAGTTGTATTTAGTGCCCCAATTACTGCAGATGCACTGACTTAAAGCATCTTGAATTAAGGCAAAGACCTAAGCATCTCAACCCTTTCTAGGTTATCAATCATAAGTACCCTAAGGTGCTTGTGAGATGTTGGCTTCTAAGTCTATAGGTGCATGCAGTTCTAGGGTTAGGGCCTAGCCTAAGTCCACTTTCGAAAAATCCCTAGTTTTGAAAGGGGGTAGTTTTTTAAATAAAACTAAGTCGAAAAGAAAAAAAACTGATTTTAAAATTAAGTAAAGCAATTTTTCAAATTCTATTTTTAGAAACAATTTTTTTTAAATAAAGGAAAAAAATTGAGTTTCTCTATTCTACAAAGCACAATCCTAACTGATTGACAAGAACCCAATAATTATAAACTAGTCATCATAAAATAAAAGTAGGTACTCTAGTTTCAACATAGTCAACAGTCAAGCACAAGTCAACCCTACTGAGTAGGGGTAGTCAAATAGGTACAATGCTAAGTGAATCTAAGATGAAGGACCGGGGTGATCAGATGGACCCGGCTGCCACGCATCGAATCGTGCCATCATCTGTAAGAATCGTGCATCGGCTACTTCTCTATCAGCTCGGCGAGCGTCCATCTGCTCTATGTGAGAGGCCTCGACCTCCTCTCGGAGACTCTG
The DNA here is from genome assembly GCA_024364735.1 of Boesenbergia rotunda. Taxonomy (NCBI): domain Eukaryota; kingdom Viridiplantae; phylum Streptophyta; class Magnoliopsida; order Zingiberales; family Zingiberaceae; genus Boesenbergia; species Boesenbergia rotunda. Next base: position 70,703 of record JAGFNQ010001275.1, on the reverse strand, counting down.
TATCTGTGTCTCCATACGGGTCACTCTCTCGTAGAGTGTCAGTGGAGCGGGCTCGTCTATATGGGCTCGGGCTTCTGCTGCTACATCTGCGACGTCGTACTCGATCTCCTCGTCCGAATCGATCTGATGAGCTGCTCTCCGACGTCTCCAGGACAGAACCCCGGTACCGGACACCTCTATACCTGCTAGGGCGAAGTTTCTATAGCCTATTTCATCGTAGTCGGTCAGATCGGCCATTTCTCCCTCGGTAATGTTCCTACCATGGTAATGTAGTAGGGACGTGATAACGTGGCAGTAGGGTGTGCGTACCCGCCCTTGCGTGGTCACACTGGATGCGTGTAGGATAGTGTGAAACATATGAAGTCCTATATCAATATCTAGCTGGTGAATCAGGGCGTACAGGAGAAAGGTATGGAATGGTCGCATAGTGGTGACGTCCCTGGTGGATAAGGGCAGAATACATCGGACTAAGACCCTATATAGGGCGTAGTCCTGGACCTCTAAGTCGACTGACTGGAATCGTCTGGCCACTGGTTGCCTAAAGAAATATGAGTGTAACGTATCTAAGGTGATGTGAGAATAGGGAGCATCAAAGGGAGGCTCCCTAGGAGGATAACAACAGAAGATGGACTGCGAGGAAGTCCTAGAAATCGGTTCAGTAATATTGGTGTGATGGTTAAGGGAATACCTTGAACCATGGTGGAGAACATGAGATTATCCTGTCTAATGATATTATTGTAAAATTCTGCACATAAGGAAGTATTAATTGGGTGAGTGCAGAATACGAGATTGTCTAGTTGGTAGTGGTTTATGACGTTCATAGCTAGGGGACAGGATTGGGTGAAGAATAACCTATTCAAGTAGCTCGTTTTGATAGGTTTATAGGTGGTACGAGCGAACTTGTTACACAATTCTAAATTGGGAAACCTAGGATCAGGACTAGGTTGAGTACCGAGTTCTACCTGATTAGGTCGGCGTCTTCTAAGAGAAAAAATTTATACTTATAGAAGGTGTGCATTTATTGAAAAATTGAAAAGAAATTAACAAAAACAATAAATTATACCGGTTTGCTCGGGGAGGCATTGTTGAGGGCTTGAGAGCTTGAGAGGGTTGCAAGATCTCTTGGAAGGTAGAAGGTTGAGGAGGAGAAGAGTTTTGGGTGTGAAGAGTAGAAGGGGAATGGAGCCCCTTTTTATAGGCAGTTTGGGCGCCCTTCACCGTGAGGGCGCCTTGTCTGGTGAGGGCGCCCCTAGCAGCGAGGGCGCCTTCATCAGACCTGCAGTTACCTTTCGGCAGTTTTCTGCCGTGAAAGGACTGTGGGAGGGCGCCTCGACTGGAGAGGGCACCTCTACCCAGAGCTGCAGCTGCTTTTTAGCAGCTTTTGACCATCCTCAGGTATATGGAGGCGCCCTGATGCTTCAGGGCGCCCTGGTCAGCGCAGTGGCAGAGGAGACTTTTTAACCAGCCTTGGGGCGCCCACACGGGTTTGGGCGCCCTAAGGACTAGCTGTTGACTCAAATGAAGTGCATTTGACCAGATTTAACCTGGTTTGACTATATTGACCGTAGTTTGACTATGTTGACCATGGTTTGACTATGTTGACCGTGGTTTGACTATGTTGACCATGGTTTGAAATATAGAATTTCACTGCAACACAGGTATTAGGGGAATCATTTAGTCTTAATTTTACTGTCTCACCCAAATCTAGGGTTTTCAATCACGTTAACCTTACAGGTTTTGTGAGACAGTTTTTGATAGTTTTGAAATTTTTGAAAATTTTGATTAATTTTGAATTAAATTTTGACAACTTAATTAATTAATTTTGAAATTTTTGAAAAGATGTTCAAATCTATACTTAGCTGAAATTTTGTGTTAGATTCGAATTTAACAAAAATTAATTTGAATTTGAAATTCAAAAATTGGCTTCCAGGTCTTGGCGAGGCACTAGGTCTTCTTTGGCCGAAGCCTTATGGGATCATCCACCCTTTCCTTGACAAAGCCTTTTAATAAAATTTCATTTTCAAAATCAATTTCTGAAAAATTTCTGGTCTAACTAGTTTGGGTTTTGGATCGGTAGCTTCGGCTAGTTCCGCCAATCTAAAGAGACCAAGTGAACTTGATCTTATTAGAATTGGTTTCCCCAACGTACTATCATCTCACCTCCACCCAATACTATGTTGTCAAATTTCAGCTAAGTTTGTTTAGTCCTTAAGCTAGCCTAAGTCTAAGCATGGTATATTGCAGAAATTAAGTAAACAGGCAAACAATCAAGCAACTTAAATCAATAATAACAAGTTTATCTAATAATGAAAATAGTTTTCAGTTTGGCTCCTCCTGGACTAAAGCCACGGTGATGGTTAGGCAAGATGTGAATCTTGTCCTTGGGGATCCAATACTGATTTGATCCAGTTGGTTTGTTCAGGCATAGTTTAGGTACCCATGCCTGAATTTTGCCTCTGGACTGATTCAGTACAGACAAATATGATCTTTGTCGGGATTTGGTTCGGTAGCCAAGTCCGGATCGATTTAGAACTGATTTCTGTTTTCCAAGGATCATGTCAAGACCCTTGGAACCAGATGTAAATCGTTCTAAAGCTGTTCTAAATTCCTTAACCTGAGTTTTCAGGGAGGAGTTCTCCTTTTCAAGTTTTTCAACTTGAATAGAAGTTCCTTCCTGAACCTTCTCGGTTAAGGGTTTAGAGTCAGCTCCCTCTTTCAGGAGTTTTACTTCCTGTCGGAGGGATTCGACTCGGAGTTTGGCTTTAGCCAAGTCTCGAGAAAGAAACGAAATCAACTCACTTAATTGCAATTTATTAAAACCAGTTACCTTTATTTCTCCGTCTTCTGTGAAGGTCAGCTCGCCGTCCTCTTGTTCTGATTCTGATTCTGTCTCGACTTTATTCGAGGCGGTCAGAGCTAGGAGGTTGGACTGGGGTGCCTCTTCTTCTTCTTCTGAGGAAGACTCGTCCCAGGTTGCTTGCAGTGTCTTCTTTCTTCTCGGCTTTTTAGTCTCCTTTAGGTTAGGGCATTCTGACTTGTAGTGGCCCTTTTTCTTGCACTCGTAGCAAGTCACATTGGGCTTGTTTGCTGGTTCAGTTGGTTCGTCCTTTCTTCGGCCGGTTTTTCGTTTGTTGGTTCGGTTCTTCAGCTCCTTGTAGTAGCTTCGAGCGAGCCGGACCAGCTTAGTTTGATCTCTATCTTCTTCTTCTAAATCTGAGTCTGAGTTATATTCGGTTTCAGGTTCAGGCTTCTTCTTCGTTGTTCTTCCAGTCTTGCCTGCAAGAAAAGCAATACCTTTCTCAACCATATTGGTGTTAGTTTGTTCGTGCAGTTCTAGTTCAGAAAATAATTCGTCTAATTTTATTTTAGAAAGATCTCTAGAGACCTTGTATGCATCTACCATAGATGCCCACAAGGTGTTTCTAGGAAAGGCGTTTAGAGTATACCTTATTAGGTCACGGTTTTCAACCTTGTGACCTATTGTGTGAAGACCATTCATTACCTCCTGGATTCGTGCGTGGAGCTGGGCTGCTGATTCATTGTCGGCCATCTTGATAGTGTAGAGTTTATTCAGCAGTAGATCCCTCTTGCTGATCCGAGTATCTGAAGTCCCTTCGTGCAGCTCGATCAGTTTTGTCCATAGCTCCTTTGCACTATTGAAGGGGCCTACGCGGTTCAGCTCTTCCTTTGTCAGCCCGCATTGTAGGGTTTATGTCGCTTTTGCGTCGGCCTCTATCTTGCGTTTTAGAGTGTTGTCCCACTCCGAGTAGCTTTGTGGAAGTCCTTCTGCATTTCGAGGGATCTCCAGACCGGACTGGATAATGATCCACATGTCCACCTGAGTTTTCAGGTGGACTTCCATGCGACTTTTCCAGTAGGAAAAGTCTTCTCCACTGAAGAGTGGAGGTCTTGCGGTGCTGAATCCCTCTTGCATGGCCATTTAGACTGAAAAAGAAAGCTAAAAGAAATTTGCCAAGACTTGGTCTTGGATTAGCAGTGCTGGATAAATTAAAGACAAGGGGTGTTGCACCAACCTTGCCAAAAAAAACGAATGAAATTTTTATCGAAAAATTCGTAAGATAAAGAAAATAGAATGATAAAATTAAAAAGAAATCCGAAAAAAAATTTCAAACTGGTGGTTGCACCAAGTTTGAATAACCCCGCTCTGATACCACTTGTTGGATCGTGAAAAACCGATAGAGGGGGGGGTGAATATCGGAAATCGCTCTTTTTCGGAAAACTAAAAGTAAGTGCACAGCGGAAATAAAAATACGAGACACAGCACAAAGACACAGTGATTTTTACTTGGTTCGGAGCCTGTGACGACTCCTACTCCAAGGCCCACGGTCGTTGACCGTTTACTTTGGGCAATTCTATATTCGCGCAAATAGGTTACAATGATTTCAATTACAAAGAGAGTGCAATTAAATAATAATAAAATATTAAGCTCTTCGTTACCGACGTCCGGAGTGTATCGATTCTTTTTGGGGCAGCGGGACGTCGTCGGCTCGAGGTGAGGCGTTTCTAGAGCAAGGCACGAGCGTAGAAGAGCGTGGAAGCTTTGGAATCAAGTTGATGTGAAGCTTGGGGTCGAGGGGTGCTATTTATAGCCCCTAGGGCGCCCTGGACGTCGGGGGCGCCCTGCCAAGTGTCATCCGATCCGCAGTTTGCTCGGTCAAGCTTTATCCCACCTAAATAGGGATGAAGTTTGACCTTTGGGGCGCCCTGGTCGCTGAGGGCGCCTTCGTTGACCCGGTCTTCTCGGCTGGATAGATTTGATCGGCCTCGCTGGCGTAGGCGCGAAGCGCGAAGCGCCTTGGACCTGAGGGCGCCCTGGGCGCTCAGGGCGCCCTGGCTGCTGAGGGAGCCCTGGCTGCAGAGGGCGCCTCGGCCAGTTGTTAGCCACACACCTTTTTGTCTTACTTGTTTCTTGTTCACCTTGGAGGCGCCCTAGACACTCAAGGCGCCCTACTCAGCTGCTGCCTCACTCCTTTGAGGCTCTCTGAGCTGCAGACACACGTTCCTTTGGTCCTGCATCCAGGGTTAGTCCGAAACACAATAAAACAATTAATTATTATTTTATACAGCCTTAGCTGTCTTGGTTCTGACTTTGGTCTCCAAAATGGAGTCCTAGGTCGAACCGACGCCTACTGTTCCCTCGACGGGGAACGCGCCCTCACCTACTCCTCTCGGGAGAATTTACCTGATGCCAACCGCTCCTTTGGTTGGACTTTTGCCTGACGGTCCTTTGTCAGGTCTTGTAAACTGGCAGTCCTTCGCCAGTTGCCTAGCAGTCCTTTGCTAGGGCTTGAGATTGACAGTCCTTCGCCAGTGCCTAGCAGTCCTTCGCTAGGGCTTTTTACCCTGGCATTCCTTCGCCAGTGCCTAGCAGTCCTTCGCTAGGGCTTTTACTGCACACTAGATTAACTTGTCAGAAAGCAAGACAGACTTAACTTTTGACCTATGTTGCCATTATCAAAACACAGGTTTGACTTGGGTGCATTCTGCGC
>JAGFNQ010001275.1:0-64005 GCA_024364735.1 Boesenbergia rotunda | reverse complement strand
AGTCGAAAGAGATTTTAACATTGATTTTTGAAATAAGTAAAATTAAGTTGAAAATGAAAACTGATTTTGAAATTTAAATAAAACAAAATTCTAGTTTTAGAAAACTTATTTTTGAAATAAAAAAAAATAATTGAGTTAAACTATTCTATTGAACACAATCCTAACTGCCTTCTTAGTGAACTGAACTCAGATTCAGGTAAGGGTTTTATGAATATATCAGCTAGGTTGGATTTATAGTCAATATGCTTAAGTGTTATTTCATCCCTGGCTACATGGTCTCTGACAAAATGATGTTTGACTTCTATATGTTTGGTTCTGGAGTGTTGAATTGGGTTCTTAGTTAAATTAATTGAACTTATATTGTCAATAAATACTTGAGTTTGGGTGTAGTTGAGCTGGAAATCTTTAAGTGTGTGCATCATCCATAAAAGTTGTGCAACACATTCTCCTAATGCCACATACTCAGCTTCAGTTGTGGATAAAGCCACACAGTGTTGTTTTCCTGACCAACTGACTAGACTCTGACCTAACGAGCTACTAGTGGCTCTTTCTATCTAATTTACAGCCTGCATAGTTAGAATCTGTGTATCCTGTTAAATCAAAGGTTGAGGTTCTAGGATACCAAATCCCTACATTTAGGGTGCCCTTTACATATCTTAGTACTCGTTTTAGGGCTGCTAAGTGTGTTTCCTTAGCACATGTTTGGTATCTAGCACACATTCCTACAGCAAAAAGAATATCAGGTCTACTGGCTGTAAGGTACAATAGGCTACCTATCATACTCCTATAAAGCTAAGGTCTACTGGTTTACTATCAGGGTCACTATCTATTTTTACATTAGTGCCATGGGGGTACTTATGTTTTTTAGAGTTGTCCATTTTAAATTTCTTTATTAACTCTTTAGCATATTTGAATTGATGAACGTAGTTACCATCCTAGTTTGTTTAATTTGAAGCCTAGGAAATAGGTGAGCTCACCAACTAAGCTCATTTCAATTCATCTTCCATTATCTTGACAAATTCTTTAGGAAGTTGGTGTTGGTGGACCTAAAGATTATGTCATCTACGTAAATTTGGGCAATAAATATATATTAGGTTTTTACAAATAAGGTTGAGTCAATTTGGCCTTGTTTAAATTCTTTAGAAATATAAATAGGTTGAATAATCGTTCATACCAGGCCCTAGGTGCTTATTTTAGTCCATATAATGCTTTGGTTAGTTTGTAAACATGGTTAGGTTTGTCTAAGTCCTCAACCCTGGGGTTGTCCTACATAAACTTCTTCTTTAATAAAATTTTAAAAAGGCTGACTTCACATCCATTTGATATAATTTGAATCCTTTATGGGATGCAAATGCTAATAACATTCTAATGGACTCAAGTCTAGCTACTGGGGCGTATGTCTCATCGTAATCTAGTCTCTCTACTTGGCTGAATCCCTTGGCTACTAAGCGGGCTTTATTCTGACTATTTCTCCTTGATCATTTAGTTTATTCCTAAAGACCCACTTAGTATCTATTATGGATTTGCCTCAGGTTTAGGCACTAGTTCCCAGACTTGGTTTCTTTCAAATTGGGCTATTCTTCTTGCATAGCTATGATCCAGCAGGGTCAGGAGCTTCATCTATAGTTTTGGGTTCAATTTTCGATATCATAGCTATTTGACTAAGGTTTCTATAGGAGGATCTAGTCCTGACTCCTAGAGTTGGATCACCCACAATTTGATCAGTTGGATGACTGAGTCTGGGTTTTTGGTTCTTCTAGAGCTTGGTTCAGCCTCAGGTCCGGCTGGTAGGTTTGGTTCACTATTCGATTCGACTCTTTGGGTTGGTTCATTTGTTGGTTGGATACTTGATTCAGTTAATTCATTAATTGGTTCAATAGTTAATTCGTTAAGGGTTCAATAATGGTTCAATAAGTTGTTCATTATTTTCTTGGTCAGAGTTTGATGAAATTGGTTCTTGATTATTAGAATTTGAATTGATTTCTTCATCAAAATTAAGTTGGTTGTTTCTTCAATTTTCTTAGTTTGTTTGTTGTAAACTCTATAGGCTCTACTTGTGGTTGAATACCCTAGAAAGATGCCTGGGTTTGACTTGGATTGAAATTTTCCTAAATAGTCTTTGGTGTTTAGGATATGGACTTTGCATCCAAAGACTCTTAGGTAGTGTAGGTTTGGTAGTCTATGGTAGTACAGTTCATAGGGGGTTTTATTGTGTCGCTTATTAATCAAAATCCTATTTTGGATATAACAGGCTGTACTTGTTGCTTCAGCCCAAAACTGGTTTGCTAGTTTAAACTCGTTGAGCATAGCCCTAGCGGCTTCTTGTAGTGTTCTATTCCTTCGCTCAACTATCCCATTTTGTTTGGGGGTTCTAGGACATGAAAATTCATGTAAATATCCATTTACCTTACAGAATTCCTCAAATTTGTGATTTTCAAACTCTCCCCCGTGATCACTTCTAAGTCTTTTAATTTTAGTGTCATTTTGATTTTCAATTAGTTTACAGAATTCAATAAATAGATTTAGGGTTTCATCTTTGGTTTTTTGGAACCTAACCCAGGTAAATCTAGAGTAATCATCAACTATTACTAAGCAGTATCGGTTCCCGCTTAGTGACTTGGCTCCATGTGAATCAAATAGGTCAAGGTGCAGAAGCTCAAGTGTGGTTTGAGTTAAATCAGACTAAATTAGTTTGTGATTGGATTTGGTTTGTTTACCTTGATTACATGATTCACATATTAGGTTTTCATTATTTTTGATTTTAGAGATACCTTTGATTAAACCAAGTTGGGTAATTTTTGAGATAGTTCTTAAATTGGTATGTCCTAATCTCCTATGCCAGAGGTTTGATTGTTCTCATTGTGTTAACATACATTTGGGTATAATAGGAAGATTTATAGTGTATACATTGTTTTTCCTAGTGCCCTTGAGTATGATTTCTGAGTCTTGTTCATTTTTAATTAGGCAGTTGGAACTGTTGAAAGTTACTCTATAACCTGAATCACATAACTGACTTATGCTAAGCAAATTAAAATTAAAGTTTTCAACCAATAGAACTTTCTTACTAATGAAATCAGATTTAAGCTCAATGTTACCTGACCCAATTACCTTGAGTGTGACATTATTGCCAAATGCCACTAAGCCTAGGTTTTTGAGTTTGAGCTTGGTGAACTTCAATTTATCTCCAGTCATGTGTCTGGAGCAACCGCTATCCAACATCCATTGGTCCAAATCTTTATGTTCCTACGCATAAAGAATCTTCTTGATTTGGATCCAATTAGAATCAGAATAGCTTAAATTGAGTTTCACTGCCTAGTCTGTCTCACCCAAATCTAGGGTTTTCAATCACGTTGACCTTATAGGTTTCGTGAGACAGGTTTAGATTAGAAAAGCTATTTTGAAAAATTTTGATTAATTTTAAAAACTTAATTAATTTTGAAAAAAAATTTGAAAGAAGTTTAAATCTACAAATAACTGAATTTTTGTGCTAGATTCGAATTTGACAAAAATAATTTGAATTTGAATTTCAGAAATTGGCTTTCAGGTCTTGGCGAGGCACTAGGCCTTCTTTGGCCGTAGCCTTATGGGATCATCCACCCTTTCCTTGACAAAGCCTTTTAATGAAATTTCATTTTCAAAATTATTATTTGAAAAATTTCTGGTCTAAGTAGTTTGGATTTTGGATCGGTAGCTTCGGCTGGTTTCACCAGTCTAAAGAGACCAAGTAAACTTGATCTTATTAGAATTGGTTTCCCCAACGTACTATCATCTCACCTCCACCCAATACTATGTTTTCAAATTTCAGTTAAGTTTGTTAAGTCCTTAAACTAACTTAAGTCTAAGCGTGGTAAATTGCAATAATTAAATAAACAATCAAACAGGCAGTTTCAATCAAGAATTGCAAGTTTATCTAATAATAAAAATAGTTTTCAGTTTGGCTCCCCCTGGACTAAAGTCACGGTGATGGTTAGGCAAGATGTGAATCTTGTCCTTGGGGATCCAATACTGATTTGATCCAGTCGGTTTGTTCAGTATAGTTTAGGTACCCATGCCTGAATTTTACCTCTGGACTGATTCAGTACAGCAAGGTATGATCTTTGCCGAGATTTGGTTCTATAGCCCAATCCGGATCGATTTAGAACTGATTTCTGTTTTCCAAGGATCATGTCAAGACTCTTGGAACCAGATGTAAATCATTCTAATGCTGATCTAAGATCCTTAACCTGAGTTTTCAGGGAGGAGTTTTCCTCTTCAAGTTTTTCAATTTCAGGGAGGAGTTTTCCTCTTCAAGTTTTTCAACTTGAATAGGAGTTCCTTCCTGAACCTTCTCGGTTGAGGGTTTAGAGTCAGCTCCCTCTTTCAGGAGTTTTACTTCCTGTCGGAGGGACTCGACCCGGAGTTTGGCTTTTGCCAAATCACGAGAAAGAAAAGAAATCAATTCAGTTAACTGTAATCTATTAAAACCAGTTACCTTTATTTCTCCGTCTTCTGTGAAGGTTAACTCGCCGTCTTCTTGTTCTGATTCTGACTCGACTTTCTCTGAGGCGGTCAGAGCTAGGAGATTGGACTGGGGTGCCTCTTCTTCTTCTTCTGAGGAAGACTCGTCCCAGGTTGCTTGGAGCGCCTTCTTTCTTCTCGTCTTCTTGGACTCTTTCAGATTTGGACACTCTGTCTTGTAGTGGCCCTTCTTCTTGCACTCGTAACAGGTTACATTAGGCTTGTTCGTGGGTTCAGCTGGTTCGTCTTTTCTTCGGCCGGTTTTTCGTTTGTTGGTTCGGTTCTTCAGCTCTTTGTAGTAGCTTTGAGCGAGCCGGACCAGCTTAGTTTGTTCTCCTTCTTCATCTTCTGAGTCTGAGTCAGACTCAGGTTCAGGTTCAGTTTTCTTCTTCGTTGTTTTTAGATTTTTACCTGCAATGAAAGCGATACCTTTTTCGACCGAATTGGTGTTAGTCTGTTCGTGCAGTTCTAGTTCAGAAAATAATTCATCTAGTTTTATTTTAGAAAGATCCCTGGATACCTTGTATGCATCTACCATAGATGCCCACAAGGTATTCCTTGGGAATGCGTTTAGAGCATACCTTATTAGGTCACGGTTTTCAACCTTATGACCTATTGCGTGAAGACCGTTCATTACCTCTTGAATTCGTGCGTAGAGCTGGGCTGCTGTTTCGTTGTCAGCCATCTTGATGGTGTAGAGCTTGTTCAGTAGCAGATCCCTTTTACTGATCCTTGTGTCTGAAGTCCCTTCGTGCAGCTCGATCAGTTTCGTCCATAGTTCTTTTGCACTGTTGAAGGGGCCCACTCGGTTCAGCTCTTCCTTTGTCAGCCCGCATTGTAGGGTTTGCGTTGCTTTTGCGTCGGCTTCTATCTTGCGCTTTAGAGTGTTGTCCCACTCCGAGTAGCTTTGTGGAAGTCCTTCCGCATTTCGGGGGATCTCCAGACCGGACTGGATAATGATCCACATGTCCACCTGAGTTTTCAGGTGGACCTCCATGCGACTTTTCCAGTAGGAAAAGTCTTCTCCACTGAAGAGTGGAGGTCTAGCGGTGCTGAATCCCTCTTGCATAGACATTTGTTCTGTAAAAGAAAACTTACAAAAAAAAGATGTCCCAAGACTTGGTCTTGGATTAGCAGTGCGGGATAAAGATAATTAAGTACAAAAAAATAAAAAAATCCGAAAAATAATTTCAAACTGGTGGTTGCACCAAGTTTGAATTCCCCGCTCTGATACCACTTGTTGGATCGTGAAAATCGATAGAGGGGGGGGTGAATATCGGAAGTCGTTACTTTTTCGAAAAACTGAGAGTAAGTGCACAGCGGAAATAAAAATAACATACACACCACAAAGACACAGTGATTTTTACTTGGTTCGGAGCCTGCGTCGACTCCTACTCCAAGGCCCACGGTCGTTGACCGTTTACTTTGGGCAATTCTATATTTGCGCAAAATCGGTTACAATAATTTCAATTACAAAGAGAGTGCAATAAATTAATAATAAAATATTAAGCTCTTCGTTACCGACGTCCGGAGTATATCGAATCTTTTTGGGGCAGCGGGACGTCGTCGGCTCGAGGTGAAGCGTTTCCGGAGCAAGGCACGAGCGTAGAAGAACTTTGAAGCGTTGGAAGAAGTGATCTACTAAGCCTGGGGTCGAGGGCCCTTTATATAGGGCTAGGGGGCGCCCGGGACGTCGGGGGCGCCCCCCTACGTGGCAGCCGATCCGTTCCGATCTCGGTCAGCGTCTGATCCCCTTATCTTCGGGATCAGTTTTGACCGGGGCGCCCGCAGCGCTCGGGGCGCCCGTATTGACCGGGTCAAAGGTTATCTGCTTGGCTTCGAGGGCTTCTTGGTTCGAGGCATGCGCCAGGGGGCGCCCGGGAGCACGGGGGCGCCCGGCCCAGTGTGTATTCGAACCAGTCTTCTTGTTACTTGTTTTGTATGGCCCTTGGGGGCGCCCGGGACGCTCCGGGCGCCCTACTCAGCAACTGCCTCTCTCCTCTGAGGCTTTCTGAGCTGCAGACACACGTTCCTTCGGTCCTGCATCCAGGGTTAGTCCAAAACAAGATAACATAAAAATTAATTAGATTTATACAGCCTTAGCTGTCTTGGTTCTGACTTTGGTCTCCAAAATGGAGCCCTAGGTCGAACCGACGCCTACTGTTCCCTCGACGGGGAACGCGTCCTCACCTACTCCTCTCGGGAGAATTTACCTGATGCCAACCGCTCCTTTGGTTGGACTTTTGCCTGACGGTCCTTTGTCAGGTCTTTGGATGCTGGCAGTCCTTCGCCAGTTGCCTAGCAGTCCTTCGCTAGGGCTTTAATACTGGCAGTCCTTCGCCAGTTGCCTAGCAGTCCTTTGCTAGGGATTTTAATACTGGCAGTCCTTCGCCAGTTGCCTAGCAGTCCTTTGCTAGGGCTTTTAATACTGGCAGTCCTTCGCCAGTTGCCTAGCAGTCCTTCGCTAGGGCTTGGATACTGCACACTTAAAATAACTTGTTAGAAAACAAGTAAGACTTAACTTTTGACCTATGTTGCCATTATCAAAACACAGGTTTAGACTTTGGTGCCTTCTGCACCAACATAGGTTAGCTCCAACTCACGGTACCAAAAACAATCAATAGCGATCTCAACTCACTAGGAGGGCCGCTGGCAGTGGCACTCAGCCGGGAAGGAGCAATTCGCCTGTCGTAGCTAGCGATGAAGATGCGGTGTTGACGTAGGGTACTGCTTGCCTGGGCGTCAGTAGCTAGGGCACGCGATCGAGGAAGAAGAAAAGGTAAGTGAGGAGGCGTCGCCTCATTGCTTGCGCGATGAAGAAGAAGAGAGCGAGAGGAGTCGGGGCTCACCTCGCGAGGGTGAAAGGAAGCGCCGCTCTCGGGGCTTCCTTAGACTCGGGCGATGAAGAAGGGGGAGAGGCGTCGACTCGTGGCTGCGAGGGGTTTGTGTGAGAGAAGCGGAAATGGTCGGGGGTTTGGACTCGGGCGATAAAGATTAGGGGTTTGTGCGACGAGAAAAAAGATGATTAAGGATCGAAAAATAAGAGAATGAGGATTCAATAGTTCGTTGTTTTTTTGCAGTTGGATATCCACCGTTGATTTTGTTTATTGCTTGAACAGCACAACAATACAACAACAACAGTTTAATATAACTGTTGTCTATTGTCATAATAGACAACAGTTTATCACATCAGTTGTTGTAAATCCCGCCTATAGACAACAGTTATTTTATAACTGTTGTCGTTGAGTATACATACTACAACATTTTGTTATTACTTGTTGTCTTTTTACGTATACAAACCAACAACAACAACGGTTAATACTAAAACTGTTGTTAAATTGACATAAGACAACACTTTATCAAAAAACCGTTGTCGATTATGTGTTGTTGTATGCAAAAATTCTAGTAGTGAGACCCTGGATCGGTCCGGTGACCGATCAGGAGTTTGGATCTGATTAAAAAATCACTGTTCATCTGTCCTGATCGGTCTGAGTGACCGATCAGGCTTCACTCTGATCGGTCTGGTGACCGATCAGGCTTCACTCTGATCGGTCGGGTGACCGATCAGGCGTGTATAGCCGCGAGAGCTGGGAATCCCAGCGAAGCAGTTGATCGGTCTGGTGACCGACCCACAAGCCCTGGATCGGTCCGGTGACCGATCACTTTAATTCAAATTGCACTGACAGACGCCGTCTGCGCGTCTGATTGTATCCGATTCGCCGCTGTTTGCTTCTGATATTTGATTTACTGTGTGATTTACTGCTCTAACAGTATGATTAAGCAGCAGGTGACAGGGGAGGATTCAAACACTCAAGGAGAGATCAATGGAGGCTTTCCTTGGAGCAGGTTTGTCCGATTGTCCATTTCAGGTTGCAACGGCCGAGCTGCAGACTGGAGCCGAGACTGGGGCTTGGCTGAGGGGATCTCAGGAAGACCAGAGAGGGCTCAGTGGTAGCTGGCGTTGGCAGTGTGGTAGCTGGAGGCTACGGAGGATGTTGTCACCTGGTGCTGTGTGGAGAATCAAAAGCGCGGAAGCTAGCTTTGGTGAAGCAGAGTTCGAATACAATCTTCTCGCTGCTGCGTTCTTGAAGCTTCATCACCTTGAGCAAGCTACTGATTTTCGAGAAGCAAATCATCCATTACTTGAGCGCTTGAAGGAGAGAACAAGAGGCTTGGAGTCCAACAGTAGGAAGACACGAAGAAGGGTTCTTGCATGAGATCGCTACTGGGTGGAGCTCAGGGAAGCTTGCTGTGTTCTTGTCCTTGCTAAGTGTTTGAGTAAGATCCTTCTTGTTGTTTCTTTGTGCTTAAACTTTATCTGTGATTGAAACACTGTGGAGAGGTTTCTCCACCGAGAAGGAGGTTGCTTCCTATCCGGTGATAACCGGGGCTTGATCTGCCGACGATCAAGGGATCGCCCACCTTAAGGGCACGCCAAGGAGTAGAGGCAAGTTATCCCCGAACCTTGTAAACCCTCCTTGTTAGCGATCTTGCTAATTGTGGTTGTTTGTTTTCGGTTTCTGTTTTGGTTTTTTGCACTGCTCTATTGCTTTATTTCTTTCGCTGTGCTACTGATAAGATTGAGTGCAGAAATCTTGATAAGTGCCAAAGATAAAAGAGATTGACTATATTCACCCCCCCCTCTCTAGCCATCCGTTCCCAACAGATAACAAGCAAGTATATGGTAGTGCAAAAAGCATGTGTGTTTGAGTGAGCTCCACTTTCATCATGAACTTAGAACTCAAGAAGAGAGCCACCAAAACTTCCCTTGAAAGGCTTAGTGAGTTAAATTCATCTCAATGAATAATGAAGGATGAAAATGCTAAGTTGTTGATTTAAGGACAAGTCTCTAGTCCATTGAGCTTAGATTTTTGAGAATTGACAACCCTAGGTAATTTCTTTTCAATTGCTTCTAACTATGATTGAAAATAATCTAGGGAGATACATCCTTAGTCTACTAGTTGGCTTGTGCGAGACGCCCAAGAGTAAGTGTGGGGGAGTTGACAACTAGCACTTTAGATCATTTTATTTGCTCATTTACTTAGCATTTTTATCCTCTCGTATGCTTAATTCATGTTTATATCATATTTTACGATTAGGATCTATTTTTGGAGCTCATTCTAATTTCCTCTAAATTTTGGCATTATTTCATGATTTTTATAGGGGATTAAAGATTGGACCTTGAACCGAAGTTTTGGCTGAACCCAAGGCATGACTGAACCCAAATACTGGGTCAAACATAAGGCTGCGCTGGGTTAAGTGAGCTTGGCTGAACCAAGAGCTGACTTGGCTGAACCAAAGGTTAGCTGGGTTGAAACTGGGCCGAACCAAGTGCTAGGCTGGGTTGAAAGGCTGAGCTGGACAGGCTGAACCCACGCGCTCGAAGGGGGAATCCACTTCGGCTGCTCGATCAAATCCGCGATCTGCTCCCACTTCTATTTGCTCCTCCATCTCATCTCTTCGACATCTTCTCTTCTCCTCCGGCCGGCGGTTCTCCTCGTCTTCTTCACCACCGCCGGCCAGACCATCATCCTCGCCTTCACCATCTCTTCCTCACCCGCATGCCATCGCACAGCTAGGGCCCAGGGTCCGAACCCTAGCTAACCTCTTATCATTTCTGCTATCCATCTTCACCGCCAGCTCTCTCTCGGGTTGAGGGAAGCGATCATCCATCTTCACCGCCAGCTTACTCTCGGGTTGGGGGAAGTGATCATCCATCTTCACCGCCAGCTCTCTCTCGGGTTGAGAGAGGGCAGGATTGAGAGCTCTTCTTATCAATTCCGGCAGCCACCTCTTCACTTCATTCACAACAGCTTCTGCTTTCCCAAGCTTTGTTCCTCTTCAATAGCATTCGGCATCAGTTCTTCACAGATTTCTTCCAGCAGATTTTTTTCATAGCAGATCATCCTTCATCCGATCCAGTAGCCAGCAGTTGTTCTTCCCAGCAGTTGTTTTCCATTTCCAGTAGTTGTCTTCCTTCCCTTTCCAGTAGTTCTTCACAGCACCAGCAGCTTCTTCTTCATCAGATTCGGCCAACAGCCCCTCTTCACAGTTTTTCACAACAACCCTTCATCATCCAGTGATTAATCCGTGTCTTCATCAGATTTGTGTAGTTGGGTTGATGTAGTGGATGTTTTTATTGATTGTTGAATGCTTGTAATCCATTTCTGTCATCTATGTTTTAAGTTGCTTGCATTTTACTCATTTTGATTCATGCTTGTTACTTGTTCGATGAAATGCCCCAACCAATTATTTTAGTTTATCTCAGCTTAGATTTTTACTACGTGCTATTAATTGAATGTTTCAAGTTTCTCTTATGTTTAAGTACACAATTAGGTTAAGTTTCCTTAATGTTTTCTTTTATGCATACCATATGTTTGATGAATTGTCTCTTCCATTAGTTGGATTCTAATTTGAATTTTCCTTATCTTAGATTCTTGCAATGCTTCATTAGTTTGATTGCTTTATGTTTTCTTATAGTTGTCTTTCAGTTTGATGCAATTAGGTTAGGTTTCATTTATGCTCCAGTTCCCTAAATGCTTACTTTATGTTGCTTTTCGTTCCCTTGCAAGTCTAGTTTAGATTAGATTAGATCCTCTTTACTCAATTGTCTTTCATTAATTAGGATTAGATTTCATACGTGCTTTGCTGTTTTATTTCGTAGTCTTAGTTTTCAAATCCAAACCCCAGTTTGATATCCAAAAATCCAAAAGCAATAACTTAGAATCCAAGGATTATTAACCTATCATTACATTCCTTGAGAGAGACGACTCGAGTTACTCTATACTACATTAGTTTAGAGGAGTTCGATACTTTAATTGTATTTGATACTCGTGGTACGACACGCGGTCATCAAGGTTGCCCTGCCTGCCTCAGCCCGCCAGCATCCACTGCTGAGGAAGGCCCCCAGCCCGAGCCGCCACGCCAGCCAGAGGCCCCGGCCGAGCCGGCCAGGCAACCAGCGGCTCCGGGCGAGCTGCCAAGGCCGCGAGCGCGCGCCCGAGCCCGCTGAGCACTGGCGAGCGATGTTGTGTGTCGCCTCTCACCGTTGCATCGTCGACGAGTAAAGACAAAAAAGACAAGAAAAGGAATTTACCGATGAGGAGTTCGCGCCGCAGCTGGGAGAGAAAATCGCGTGGGAGGAGAAAGGTAGGTTTAGTGCCCTAAGTATCGGGAATCCCGACGGAATCCCGTTCCATCGAAAATTTCCGACAGAATAGGGTTTCCGTCGGGAATTAACCCACGTGGCTAACCTACCAATAACAGGGAATCCCGACGGAATTCCTGTTCCGTCGGGATCCTCCGACGAAATCCCGATTCCATCGAGAATTTTCGACGGAAAGGGATTCCGTCTGAAGTTTAGGTCATTTAAGGCGCCATTTTTCAGGCGCGAATCCCAAATTTTCCGACGAAAATATTATTCGCCGGTATATTTCAGACGGAATTATTATTCCGTCGGTACTTACTGACGAAAAAATATTTCTGTCGGTAATTCCAGCCCCTATCGACGGGATTAGGGCGGCACAACCAAGTTTATCAACGAAATTTTAAATCTGTCGGTAGATACCAACGGAATATTAATTCTGTCAGAAATATACCGACGGAATTTAAATTCTGTCAGAAATTCCGTCGATAATAGTAATTTTTCTTGTAGTGTAGAGTATAGTCCACGAGGATGGCAACGAAAGGAAAGGAGATAGCACCCTGCGAGATTAACACGAGCGTTAATAGGAACACGCCGAAAGTTTTTCGGTGGATCCCACTCCGAAGCTCAAGTCAGCACTCAAGTCTATGGCAGGAAAAGAACTAAAGAGTTGTGAGTTTAGAGAGCGTAACCCCCTTACCTGGGACTTGTAGTACCTTATATACCTGTAGGCTTGGTCGCATGTGTCTCCACGTTCCATGCTTATCGGTTACCGGATATCTCTTAGGTAACGGCTCTCACGATTATTGAGCCTTAATTGTCGCATATAAAGGACAATAATTATCTGCCACCTTTCCTGAACAAGAAAGGGTTACGACTATTGGAGTCGGGCTGTCGGATTTATGACTTTTTGGGTTTCACTTTCCTGAGGGAGTCTCGGGAGATCTCCTCTCCCGAAAGGGCTTCGGGAGCCTACCTTCCCGAGGAGGTTTTGGGCGTATACCATCCCGAGTTGGTCTCGGGGACCTACCCTCCCGAGGTGGTCTCGGGAGTTTGTCTTCCCGAGGTGATCTCGGGAATTCGCCATCCCAAGGAGGTCTCGGGAGTCTGCTTTCCCGAGAAGGACTCGGGAATCTGACCTCCCGAGGGAGTCTCGGGAGTCTAAGAGAGTCGTTCAAACTCGGTGGACCTTGACACGTAGCTTCTTCGTTCCACGTGTCAACCATGGGATGCTCAACCCATCACAAGTCCCTCCCTTCAAGTCTAATAGAAGGAAGTGTGACTGACTGATTAGACTAGTACTGCAACGAAGAGAAGCTATGCCATGGTAGGTCCATATATTCATTACTACTTCATTGGTGGCTTGTCGGGTCCGAGAAATCGAAACATTCGTCCTTTGGTCTGAGGCAATCCCATTTGAATTAGTCTTCCAAAAAGGCTTCTTCGAACTTCGAGGCACAACAATGATGGTTGTCTATCATCCATTAAAAGCGCATGGGGTCTCTTAATGGCGACAAAACCCCTTCGCGAATACGCCTTTGCCACGTGCTCAAACTTCTCTCTCCACTATCTCTTGCTGATATGCGTTGCAAGACCATATCAAACGACCGCCTCGACAATGATAATGCCTCAAGATGGGGATTCATCACCGTCCACGTGCCTTGCCCCCATTGTACGCACGAAGGCGGCTTCTCCCCTATGAAAAGGGGAGGCGAAAACATCCATCCGCCTTCTGACATCGTCGATTAGCAGCGTTTGCAAAAATCGTTCTCGTCTTCTTCCTCTAAAGACTCTTTCCCACGCGTTAGTCTTCTTCTTCGTTCTCACCTCCTTCCTTAGGAACCATGGGTAAGGAGATCAAGAAGGACCAGGGTAAGAAGGGGACTCCGGAGGAGGGATACCAATCGGAGTGGTATGAGTCTACGTCTTCTGGGGTTACACTTGAAACCCTTTGAGCGGCCTGCGAGGCCTACGACATTCCGGCCGAAATGGAAGTAGAAGTCCCTAGGGTGGACCAATCACCTGTAGAACCTCCCTTGGACTTCTCTACCTTCTTCCTAGGGCAGGTAGAGTTAGAGCTTCGTTTCCCTCTCCCCCCCCCCCTCTTCATGAGTATCTCCTCCTATTTTGACATTCCTCTCCACCAGATGACTCCTAACGTCTTCGCCTAGATGGGCGGGGCGTTTATCATCTTCAAACTCTTTGACATTCCTCTAACCCCCCATTTCTTCCATTTTTTCTTTGTTCCGATCGGCTCGGGAGGGGCATTTAGTTTTACGGCATGCCCCAGTCATAGGTTCCTAGGAGGGTTTACTTCTTCCCACAAGGGATGGAAAGAACGGTTCTTCTTCATTCGACTGCTCCAACGCCCTTTCAGCCCCAGTCGCTGGAGGGAAAATCTACCAACCCCGCCGGAGCTAGGGGATTTCCAACAGGACCAAGGCTACCAGCGGGCTAGGAGCCTCCTGTCGGGCATGGAGTTTAGTGACCCGAGTCTGGTGCATAGTAACAAACTTATGTACCAAGCGGGTCTCAGCCCTAAAGTCACCGACATCAACCCCAACCTTGGTGAGTTTATCTTTTTTATAATTGTCTGTTAATTCTAACTGATGTTTCATTGTTTTTTTATTGCAAAGGACACCATGTTATCGAGGGCGATGAATCAGCTTATCAAGTGAGATGAAGCCAATAAGCAGGCCTTGGACCCTCCTCCGGCCCTTCTCATCGCACTAGCTGACTCGCCCGAGGCTTCGGAGGAGGCTACGGAGTCGTCTGGCAAGCACGCAACGCCGGAGCAAATAGAGGCACCAACCATGCTCGAGTCGGCTACAGACCAAGGGGCTCCAGAGCTGCCTAGCGCCCAGGAGACTGACATGCCTCTCGTCATTGTCGAGATAGGAGAAGATAAGGAAAAGTCGATGCCTCTAGCCGACATCCTACCACCTAGATCCTTAGAGAGGTCAAAGAGGAAATGCCTCGAAAAACGCTCGTTGAAATGGAAGAGGTTGTGACACTTTGACCCCAGCAAGCTCCCCTCTATCCTTGAGGAGGGTATACCAATACCTGATGATGAGGACACCATCCCCTTGTCGCAGCATTTCAAGCATATGACCACTCCAATGACAGGAGGTCAGACCATCAGCACATCCACAGCTGACTCCACCGATCCTTCCAAAGGCAAGCGGGTCGTGTCTAGCAAACCTCGCATGAAGCTTGATCGCCTGCGCAAGAAGCTTCAAGCATCACTGGAGGCAGCTTTGCAATCATTCCCCCCGATGCAATTCCAGGATGTCCCTGCCAAGGGCTGCTCTTCCGAGGGGGCCTCTAGCTCCGACGAGGATGCCTCCAGCCCGTCAACTGTACCTCCTGGAGCGTCTACCGTCCAGTTTCTCCCTCAGCCCAGAGACTCCTCTCCCTCACTAAGCTAAGGCGACGTCTCGAGGATGTAAGATGTGTATACTGAAAGACATGACTTTTATTATATGAACATCTTTATTATGAAAAGAGAATCACACTACACTAGGTGTTTGTTTATAATAGTACATACACGAAGTCCTATTGCTTTGCCTTGTAGATAACATGGTGTGTGGTGTCACACGGAAGATCATGTTATCAGTTCCTTGTTTAGCATAAAATAGAGGCCAACAATTGAGATAAAATTGGACAACCCATCGGGATGGTTGTAGTGTAATTAGGTGTAGTTGGTCTTGACCATAGAATTACACTGGTGTGCTTTGAGTACATTGGGTAGGACCAAAACCCGAGGTTATCCGATTTGTACTGACTAGATAATTGGATAGGATCTCAGTTGATATTATGGAGGACGATCCCTTAATCCTGAAATAATATTGGGCATATATTATTAATTATTGTTTCTTTGATTTATCAATGGGCGAGATATATTCTGTTAGATCGACAGACCCGGTAAATTTAGAAATAATATTAATAATATGATGTGCCGATGATTATTAACGGAATCCGTGTCCTGGTGAGTCAGGATGATGATGCCCCCTTAGTGAGCTCAAAAGGTTCATCGTGCTAAACCCTGCAGGTGGATTTGATCCGGCACGTTGATAAGGTTGAGTGGTACTAATCAAGAATCCAGAAGTTAATTAATTTAAATTATCAGTAATTTAATTAATTAACGGGCATGCGAGATCTTAAACACCGGGGGGGGGGGGGATAGACGACTCGTAATATGTGGAGCCCATATGAAAATATGGGGGTTGGTGAGGAAGTTCAATTAAGATCCTTTAGTGGAATGGATCTTAATTAATGGATCGGGTTTGGATCCATTAGTGGGCCAAGAACCAACTCCTCCTCTTGGTCCCTGCCTTAGCCCTAAATATACCCTATGAGATCAAGAAACCAAGGGCGAATTAATCAATCCAAGAGTTTGAACCCCAAGCCTCTCTCTCTTTTCCTCTCTCCCTCTTAGGTTTCGGTGCCGAGCAAGAGAAGAAGGGGTTCTCCCCTTTGGTTCTTTCCATCCCCTCCACCAAGCTCCAGATGAGGCTCAAGGATGCAAGGTAGAGACCTCCTCTACCGTGCGTGAGGCTCAGGGAAGGCGGAGGAGGCATCGGCGGCCGGCTGCAGGCGGCGCAACGAAGGGTTGCGCCGACGCCGCAAGGTAGAAGGAGGGAGGAGATTGCGGGCTATTGGGGCTAGGAAGAAGGTTGTTTCTTTCCTTCTTCTTCTTCTTCTTCATCTTCCTCTCTAAGTCTGCTGCTGGTCGGAGGGCTTGGAGCCGGCTCCGGCGGTCGGTGACGCAAGGGAAGAGGAAGAGGGTGGCTGGCGGCACAAACCCTGGAGCTAGGGTTTTGACCGGTTGGAGAAGAGGGTTGATTGGAGCTCTTGGTGATCTCGGATTGCGGTAGATCGTCTCCCACACGACGTTCGCGAAGGGAGGGACATAAGGTAGAAGACCGCGAGGTGATCGGAAAGGTATAACTTTCCATACGCTCCCTTGTATTTCCTTATGTTATTTTTGTGCCATGATCATATGTCTTGTCATTTTATGTCTAAGAATTTATTATTTTGATTGTAAAATATGTTTAATAAATTCTTAACTGGACCCCGACCATAAACACAAAAGCCGACGATCAACTCGTCGCCTTTTCCACGGTCGAACGGTCGAGCAAATTGTAAGGTCAATTGTGGTAATTGGCTAAGTTGCAATTTGGATCGTTCGATATGGCACGAGACGGTCGATGGGAGACGACTCTCTATTCAGATTAAATTTTTTAATCCGTAGGCATGGAGAGGTCTCTCGGATCGACTAGGTATTTGCTATGGAAACCCGCCAAGCCATACCCAACAGAGGAGCCAAGGAGTCTCGGGAGGGGATGCCGTGCGTACCTCGGCCGAGCCTATAACCAACCTCCACGAGTCCCTCTTGAAGGTAAGTGTTCCCACTTTCTTAGGTTCCTTTAATTCATGTTTCTTAACTCCTCTGTACTGTGACAGGCTGCTCAAGATTGCCTTACCACCGACCGCCACTTATACTCCTGGCGAGAGGTTGAGTCCCTGACACGCAGGGCTCTTAAGGCAGAGGCAGAGGCCAACCATGCCCATCGAGGGGGTCTCCTGCAAGCAGAGCTCTCCGGGCGAAAGTGGAGCATCAGCTGAAGACTCTGCTAGCCTTAGAGTCATCCCAACATGGTTCTCGTCATAGGAAGTGATTGATGTCTGAGAGGGCAGTGATCCTCTCGAACGACTTGCGCACCCTGATCGAAGAGCGGGACCAGCTTCAGGCCAGGGAGAAGAAGTTGTCCAGGGACATCCAACTTCTGGAGTCGTCCACAGCATCACTGAATGGTCGGATACAGGAGTAAGTCAACTAGCTGACCCAGAAAGAAACCATGGTGAAGGCTGCGGTTGCTCACATGACCGACCTCCAAGAGGATGTAGCCCCGACCCGGTCAGAAGCTTCGACCACCTCAGAGAGGCTCAAGGAGGCCTTGGAAGACAAATACAAAATGTCCTCTGAGGTGGCTCACTTGAGAACTGCCAAGGAGGAAGCCGAGGCCGAACTGCAAAACCTCAAGGCTAAAGAGGCATCCCAACCAAGAGAGACTGAGGCAGAGTTCAAGGCCCAATTCCTGGAGTCTGATGAGTTCGGCGATATCCTGATGGCACAGGTCCTGAAGCGCCTAAAGCAGGGCTTCAACGGTGCCATCAACCATCTTTAGAAGGCCCAACTACTGCAGCCGGACGCTGACCTCAATTTTATGAGTGTCAGCTAAATTTGGGAGGAGCTCCCTCCTGAAGACAAGGAGCTGTAGGAGCTTTTTCCCAAACTAGTGCTATGTATTTTTTGGCTTTCTCACTTATTTTCCTTTATTTCCTGACTTTGTAATGTACTCATCTGCTTGGAATGAAAAGAATTTTGCATGTTTTTGGTCTTAGTCTTCATGCAAATATTTTTCACTGGAATGTTCGTCTATCTTCCCACATTTCTCTTTATTTTGTGAGTAAGAGAGAGGCATATTCGTGCCTGAATGACTTGCATCCATATTCTGAGTTGGCATTCCTACACTTCAAGTGCAGGGCCTATATGCTGTAGCCACAAGGAGTTAACTTCTACACCCGCGACCATAGGAGATACCGGGACCATGAAGGAGAGCTTGGACAAAGGAGCGGTATCCTTTGGACGGTTTAGTAATTGTATCCCCCATATACACCTTGTGATAAGGGATCTCTGGAAATAATTAACCATCCTATTTGCTTCCACTGTCTAGTGGCGTTCTTCTATATCTGGTCCCCCAAATGCTAGGTTCCTTCCCCTCCTGTGTCTTGACCAACTATCCACGAGTTCGGGGTTGGAGTTAGGAAGGCTAGCTTGGCCCTTGATCAGGCATCCGCAGCACCACGACCATGCTTACTCACCTCGGACATCCGCAGCACCACGAGATAGTGGGGTTTAATCAGCTCCTGGTATGGCATCCACTGCACCACGACCAGACCTACTCACCTCGGGCATCTGCAGCACCGCGAGGTAGTAGGATTTAAGCAGCTCCTGGTCGGGCATCCGCAGCACCACGACCAGGCCTACTCACCTCAGGCATCTGTAGTGCCGCGAGGTAGTAGGGTTTAATCAGCTCCTGGTCATTCACAGCACCACAACCAGACCTACTCACCTTAGCATCCGCAGCGCTACGAGGTAGTAGGGTTTTAGCAGCTCCTGGTCAAGCATCCGCAGCACCACGACCAGGCCTACTCACCTCGGGTATCTGCAGCACCGCGAGGTAGTAGGGTTTAATCAGCTCCTGGTCGGGCATCCGCATCACCACGACCAAGCCTACTCACCTCGGGCATCCACAGTACCACGAGATAGTAGGGTTTTAGTAGCTCCTGGTCGGGCATCTGCAGCACCACAACCATGCCTACTCACCTCGGGCATCCACCGCACCGCGAGGTAGTAGGGTTTTAGCAGCTCCTGGTCGGGCATCCGCAACACATCGAGGTAGTAGGGTTTAGGCAGGCAAGTATTCGGGGTCCTTTAAGAGACATCTCGTTTGCTTCTTTGATTACTGAAACTGCAAAGCAGTGCCAACAAGAATACAAATACATTGGGACATCTAAATCTCACCGAATACAATAAGGTCGGAGATGATTGGCATGTCATGGTCTCTCCAGCCTCTTGCCTTTGTTATCTTCTAGATAGTAGCCGCCTCCTGTAAGCTTTCCGGTGACGGTGTAGGGTCCACCCCACTGCGGTTCTAGCTTCCCGGGATCACCGACGGGCTTGATTCTCTTCCAGACTTTGTCTTCGACTTCAAAACTACGAGCAATCATGCGACAGTTGTATGCTTGTTGCATATGTTGCTTATAGGCTAGTAGTCAAGCGGCTGCTTTGTCTCGCACCTCAACCACCAGGTTCAGGTCGATCAGCCGCTCTTGATGATTGTTCTCTTTATTATAGTGTTTCCGTCGGATGGACTCCTCACCTACTTCCACCGGATCATGACCTCAGCTCCATACATTAGCTGAAAAGGACTCTGACCTATTCCTTCTCGTGGAGTGGTACATACGGTAGGACCACAAAATACTGGGAAGCTCTTCGACCCAGCTACCTTTGACATGCTCTAGCTTTATCTTCAGTTCTCTGAGGATTTCCCGGTTAACACCCTCAGCTTGGACATTGCCCTGAGGGTATGTGACGACGTGAAGGCTTGGCGAATATCTAGCCCCTCACACCATTCTATTATCAGACACCAACTTGTGAGGGATGTCGTATCTACAGACACTATCCTTCCATAGGATCTTCATCATCGTGACCTCCGTGATGTGGGCCAGAGGCTCAGCTTCCACCAATTTGGAAAAATAGTTCATGAGAACTAGCAGGAACTTCTTTTGCTGAGGTCCGATCAGAAACGGACCCACAATGTCCATTCCTCACTAATCGAATGGGCAAGACACTGTGGAGACTCGCAAAGGCTCGGTCGATCGATGAGTAACATGCTGATGTCTCTGGCAGGCCTCGCATCCGGCCACAAACTTGAGAGCGTCAGCCTACAGAGTGGGCCAAAAGTACCCTGCCAGGATAATCTTCCTAGGCAGAGACCTTCCCCCAATGTGGCTTCCGCAAATGCCTTCATGCACTTCTCGCATCACATAGTCGGCTTCCTCTGGCCCAACACATTTTATGAGTGGTTGAGCAAAGGCTCTCCTGTATAGTTGATCTCCGACTAATGTGAATCTGAAAGCCTGACGGTGGAATAATCGGACTCCTTGATCCTTGGTCGGTGCATTCCCGCTGCGTAGGAACTCCACATATGGATCTCTCCAATCAGTTACGGTATTGCCTTCCGCATCCTCTCCAATCTGAGCTACAGTCTCTTCAGGGGCACTAAGCTCGTCCAGCTACCAGGCCGAGATAGAGCTAGCCAACTTGGCTAGTTCATCCGCCTTGACATTGCCTGCCCGGGATATCATCTGCAGAGTAACCTCTGTGAAAGAGGATTTCAGCTGCTCATAAAGGGCCACATACCTCTGTAAGCGCTCGCACTTTATTTCGAAGTCATCTTTTATTTGCTGTGCCACAAGCTGAGAGTCTGAATGTACAACGACCTGAGCAGCTCCCACATACTTGGCTGCTTACAGCCCGACTAGGATCGCCTGATATTCAGCTTCATTGTTGGTGGCTCTGAAGTGGAGTCGAATAGATAAATGCAATGTATCCCCCCGGGGGGAAACCATTAGCACACCGACTCCGCTATGCTTGTTGTTAGAAGACCCATCGACATAGATCTTCCAGGCTCCTTCAGCTTCGGGCTCAAGGATAGATTCGAGCATTAAATCCGAAAGGGTTTGTGCCTTAATAGCGGTACGGGGCTGGTACTCAATCCCGTACTCGCTCAGCTCTGCCATCCATTTGATTAGCCGCCCCGTGGCTTCCGGATTGGTGAGAACTCATCCCAGCGTGTTGTTAGTGAGAACCATAATTGGGTGTGCTATGAAATATGGCCTGAGCCTCCGAGCCATTAAGACCAGAGCATAGTCCAACTTCTCCATCATGGTGTAGCGTGTCTCTGCATCCTTCAAGAGGTGTCCGAAGAAGTAGACCGGGTATTGCACAGTGCCTTCTTCTCGGATAAGTGCAAAGCCCACCGCTTGCTTAGTCGCGGACAGGTAGACGAACAAGGTCTCCCCTTTCACTGGTTTGTAAAGGACGGGGAGCTCAGCCAGGTAAGCTTTTAGATCTGCAAACGCCTTCTCACACTGGGTGTCCCAATCGAACTTGACTGTCTTTCTCAGAATCTTGAAGAAGGGCAGAGTCTTGTCGGCAGACTTGGAGATGAATTGGATAAAGTCGTAATCCTACCGTTCAACCTCTGTACCTCTTTGAAGTTGAGAGGAGAGGGCATATCAAGGATGACCTTCACCTTATCTGCATTGACCTTGATCCCCATCTCTGTCACCATGTACCCCAAGAACCGACCACTCTTCACTCCGAACAGACACTTGGTCGAGTTAAATTTTATCCGGTTGGCCCTCAGGGTGGTGAAGGTCTCTTCCAAGTTGGTTATCATATCCTTCCCCTTGCCTGTCTTGACTAGGATATCATCCACATAGACTTCAATGTTCCTCTCGATTTGATACCTGAAGATTTTACCCATCATACGCTAATAGGTTGCCCCAGCATTGCGCAACCCGAATGACATGACGTTATAACAATATGTGTCATCCGCCGTCACAAAGCTGACCATTTCTTGATCTCCAGGTGCGTGAAGAACCTAGTGATACCCCTAGTAGGCGTCCAACATTAAAATAAACTCACAACCAGAGGTGGAATCTACTAGTCTATCGATACGAGGCAGAGGGTAACAATATTTAGGGCAGACTTTATTAGATCTCGAAAGTCAATACATACCCGCCATTTATCCTTGGGCTTAGAGACAAGTACTACATTAGCCAACCAAGTTGGGAATTGCACTTCTCTTATGTGGCCAACCATCGGCAACTTGACGACTTCCTCTCTGATACCCTTGTCCTGCTCGGGCACAAAATGCCTTCGTCTCTGCTTTACCAGTCGAGCCCCGGGGGTCACATGAAAATGATGCATGGCCAAGGCTGGGGGGACTCCTTGGATCTCCTTAGTAGCCCAAGCGAACACATCCCGATGGCTCTGCAAGTAGTCGATCAGTCGACTTCTCAACTACGGTGGGAGGTCAGTGACAATCTTTGTAACTCCCCTTGGTTGTTGAGGGTGTACCCGAACTTCTTCGCTCTCGACCTCCCTCCACTATACCCTGGGCCCTTCCTCCTCTCGAGGGTTGGCGAGGTCAACTTGCAGAGTTTCCTCAGCCTTCAGGTTCTTGCGGGCTTCATACCTGACTTCCCGATTGTAACATCGCCGGAAAGCCAGCTGATCTCCCTTGACCTCGGCTACTTGATCGCCCACTGGGAACTTGATCTTCTGGTGGTAGACTGAAACCACCGCCTGGAACATGTTGGAACTTGGATGGCTAGAGAGGGGGGAGGGGGGTAAATGTAGCCAGACACCGAAACTTAGCACTTTTTAAGTTTTCTGCACTTAAACGTTTAGTAGCACAACGGAAGCAATAAAAACAGAGTATGCAGAATTTAAAACCTAAGCTAAGAACAACCACCAAACGCTAACAAAGAGGATTTACAAGGTTCGGGGATAACTTGCCCCTACTCCTTGGCGTGCCCGTAAGGTGGGCGATCCCTTGATCATCGGCAGATCAAGCCCCGGAAAATTCAGATAGTAAGCAACCTCCTTCTTGGTGGACTAACCTCTCCACAGCGTTTCAAGATGATGAAGTATAAAGTACAGGAAACACAAGAAAGATTTTACTTAGCACTTAGAACCATAAGAACACAAGCAAACTTCTCTCAAGCTCCACCCAGCGCAGATCTCACGTAAGAACTCCCTTCTTCGTGTCTTCTAGCTGATGGACTCATGCTCCTTGTTTCTTCTTCCAAGTGCCCAAGTAACAGACGGTTGCTCAAGAACCACAGTAGAGTAATTGCAAGTGTAGAGCAAAGCTTTTGATGATGGAGAACTGATAACGCAGCAAGAACTCTAGCAAGAAGTCTGTTCAGCAAAAAAAAAACTACTCAGCTCTTCTCCGCTACGCAGCTTAAGTCTCTCCACTGATCGCCAGGTCATCTCACTGCAGCCTCCAGCTGCTCACCTGCAACCACCAGCCTACCACTGAGCTCTCTTGGACTCCCTGAGCTTCCCTCAGCCTAGCCCCAGTCAGCAGCTCCAACATAGATAGATTTCTGTGGTTAATCACGAAACAGCTTGATCGGTCCGTTGGACCGATCAGACCTACTCCTGATCGGTCCGGTGACCGATCAGGCTTCCTGATTTTCCTGATACGATCTGAAACTTTCAGTTTCAGATTTCCAAACAATTTCAGGTAAGATCTGATGAAGATTATCGATCGTAGAAGTGATCCCTTGACTAAGATTGATCCCTGAAGAAGGATCAAAGGTCCTTATGGTTTTGACAAATCATTTTGCGCCACCCAAGTGGAGTCAAACTCAAACAACAAACATTCAAGCAATTTCAAGCAAGTTTGTACCAAATTCAAGTCTCCAATCAAGTTTCCTTGATTAGAATGTCCAAGTATGATCATGGAGCCAAGTACGCATGTGTTATGCATTAGTTTTCTCCATACTTGGTCACCGAAGTGATTTTTATCTCGTCAACCTAATTTCTCAAGGGATGCATTGATATTTTGAGAAATTAAGTTGATCCTATCATCTCACCCCATTTCTAGCAAACAAAAATGTTTTGGTAAACCTTATAGTTTGTGTGAGATGTCCCCAAGTTACCCAATTGTTCCCAACAATTTGAAATAATCATGAAGGGTTTTGAATCTTTTTAGAATCCTATGAGGTGCGACACATTCCCAACTACCTTCTTAAGAAGCTAAACTCATTTTCGGGGAGTGGTTTAGTGAAAATGTCTGCTAGATTCGATTTGGACTCTACATGTGAGAGTACAACATCTCCTCTAGCAACATGATCTCTAATAAAGTGGTGACGTACTTCAATATGTTTGGTTCTAGAGTGATGGACTGGATTCTTGGTTAGGTTAATTGTGCTAATGTTGTCACACAACACTTGCACACCCTTATAGCTTAATCCATAGTCCGCTAGAGTATGAATCATCCACAACAATTACGATATACTCTCTCCCATGGCGATATATTCTGCCTCGGTCATGGAGAGAGCAACACAATGTTGCTTCCGACTTGACCAACTAACTAGAGATGATCCTAGGAATTGGCAACCCCCACTCGTGCTTTTTCGATCCAACTTACACCCAGCATAGTCGGAATCGGTATAGCCAATTAGATCAAAAGACTAGGTACGGGGGTACCAAAGACCAACTCCTATTGTGCCCTTAAGGTATCTCAAAATTCTCTTAACATTAATTAAGTGAGATTCCTTGGCACAAACTTGATACCTAGCGCACATACCCACAGCAAAAAGTATGTCAGGACGACTAGCTGTGAGGTATAGCAGACTACCTATCATGCTCCAATATTGAGTCAAATCAACAGGTTTACCACTCTCATCATTGTTTAATCTTGTGTTTGTAGCCATGAGAGTGGTTACCTCTTTTGAATCACTCATGTTGAATTTTCGAAGCATCTCTTGAGTATATTTCGATTGGTGCACATGGATCCCATCACGAGTTTGCTTGATTTCAAGTCCAAGGAAGAAAGTCAACTCTCCCACTAGACTCATCTCAAATTCACTCTCCATGTGTCCAATAAACTCATTTAAATAACCCTTGTTGTTTGAGCCACAAATTATGTCATCGATATATACTTGGGCTACAAATATATTGTCACCATCTCTACGTAGAAACAATGTAGGGTCTATTTGGCCTCTAATAAAACCTTTTTCAATTAGGAACGTCGACAACCGCTCATACCAAGCTCGGGGTGCTTATTTAAGGTCATAAGGTGCCTTTTTGAGTTTGAACACGTGGTTTGGAAATTCAGAACTCTCAAACCCCGGAGGTTGTTCGGCATAGACCTCTTCTCTTATTAAACCATTTAGAAAGGCCGATTTGACGTCCATTTGATATAGCTTGAAATCACGATGTGCTGCAAATGCAAGCATCAATCGGATGGACTCTAATCGTGCCACGGGAGCATAGGTCTCATCATAATCAAGGCCTTCAACTTGACTGTAGCCCTTGGCTACTAAGCATGTCTTGTTCCTTATGATTTCTCCCTTATGATTCAATTTATTTTTGAAGACTCATTTGGTTCCAATAATGGTGGTCTTCTTAGGTCTAGGGACTAAGTCCCAAACTTGACTCCTTTCGAATTGACCTAGTTCATCTTGCATAGCAATGATCCAATCGGGATCATTTAATGCCTCGTCAATTTTTCTAGGTTCAATTTTAGAAATTAAGGCAACTTTATTAGCCTCATTCCTAAAGAATGATCTAGTCCTAACCCCATGATGGATGTCTCCAACAATTTGGTCTTGGGGATGACTAGAGAATAACCTAGTTTGCCTTGGTGTTGGTGGTGCTTCTTGAATGGTTTCACTAGATACTAGCTCAGCATCAGGATCCGACTGATCTATGGGTTGTCTAGGCTCACCGTCATCGGATTCATCACCATCAACAACACTTGGACTTCCATTCAAACTTAGTTTCCTAAGTTCGAATTGAACTCCTTCAACATCTTCTGGTTGATCATTTGATCTTGGAATTTCTTCAAAGACAACATCAGAAGATTCTTCAACCAATCTAGATTTCTTATTGTAGACTCGATAGGCTTTGCTAACTAGAGAGTACCCGACCAGTATCCCTTCATCATCCTTTGACGTGAACTTTCCAAGGTGGTCCTTGGTGTTTAGAATAAACATCTTACAACCAAACACCCTAAGGTGTTTAACCGTAGGTGGTTTTTCAAACCAAAGTTCGTGAGGAGTCTTTCCTAAGAATCTATGGATGAGGACTCGATTTTGCACATAGCAAGCTGTGTTTACAGCTTCGGCCCATAAGTAACTCGGTAGTGAGTACTCATTGAGCATGATTCGTGCAGCCTCTTGTAAAACACGGTTCTTCCTCTTTACAACACCATTTTGTTATGGTGTTTTAGGAGTTGAGAACTCATGTCTATACCCTCTATCTTGACAAAACTCTAAAAATCGTTGGTTTTGAAATTCACCTCCATGATCACTTCTTATTGTCTTAATTTTCAACTCTTCTACAAAAGGAAATGAAAACATCTAAGGTTTGATCCTTATATTTAAGAAAATAAGTCCATGTATATCTAGTAAAATCATCAATGATAACAAATCAATATCTACTACTATTCAATGATATAATAGTGCTACAATCAAACAAGTCCATATGAAGTAAATCCAATGCGGTAGAAGTACTTACAACGCTTTTACCTTTATGTGCAGATTTTGTTTGCTTACCCATTTGACATGCATCACAAAGTTTGTCCTTTTCATACTTGATGCTTGGTAAGCCACGAACTAATCCCTTGTTGGCCAACTTCCGGATATTCTTCATGTTCACGTGTGCTAGTCTCCGGTGCCAAAGGGTGGACTCCTCTTCTTTTGATATGAAACACTTAACAAGAGCATTAGTATCACTTTTAAATGAAATTTGGTAAATATTATCTATTCTTGTTCCTACTAGTACCGTGTCCAATGTGCCATGTTGTCTAACTAGACATTGACTTGATTGAAAATCAATTGTGTAACCCGCATCACACAATTGACTGACACTTAGGAGATTAAATGTCATCCCCTTGACTAGAAGGACATTCTTAATCCTAAGACATTCGGATATTTGAATGTCTCCTATTCCTATGACCTTAAGACTATCATTGTTACCAAAGGAAACATTACCTCTACTTTTTCTTTGAAGTGTGGTAAACAATGATCTATCCCCGGTCATGTGTTTGGAGCACCCACTATCAACGAACCAAGTTGATAGATGCTCCCCCTCAATCACAACCTACACAATTCAAAAAATAGAAGTTTTAGGTACCCAAACCTTGGGACCTAAAGCACCTACTAAGCAAGACTTAGGCACCCATGCCTTGACTACTTTCCTTTGAGCCCTAGGTGTCTTAGATTGTCTAACATCAGTCCTAGACATTAAGGACACAAATGATGATTCTTTGGGTCGGTAACCAATACCGACCCTATTGTAGACTGCCCTTTGGGCATTTAGGATCATGTCTAAGGTCTTTGAGCTTGTTGAGAACTTCTCAAGAACACTCTTGAGTCTCTCAACTTCACTCTTCAATGATTTGTTTTCATCCTCTAACAATTCAACATGCAAATCATCAACATCCTCATCTCTAGAGGACTTCAATTGTTCAACTTCAATTTTCAATGATTTAATTTTTGCTTTTGACTTTTTCAAGAAATCAGTTAAACAAGCAATTGTTCTATAGCATTTATCAAGTTCGGGAGTGATTACCTCTTCATCATCCGAAGATGATGAAGCCGCATTTGATGAGTCACTTGATTCATTACTGCTCTCTCGATCTTCCAATGTCATGAGTGCCACATACTGTGTACTCTTCTCATCCTTCTCTTCTTCGGATGAACTTGAGGAGGATTTATCCCAAGTGGCCTTCAAGGCTTTCTTCTTCTTTTTGGATCTATCCTCCTTTTTCTTGGATTTTTCCTCCTTCTTCTTTAGCTTTGGGCATTCACTCTTGAAGTGCCCTTTCTTGCTACATTCATAACAAGTGATATTAGATTTATCAATCTTAATTTCACTAGGGTTACCTTTACCCTTGAAGCGACGACTCTTTCTCATCATCTTTCTAACGAAATTGACCATCTCGGAGGAAGAAGAGCCGCTGCCATCCTCCTCGGATTCGAACTCGGACTCGGATGAAGAGACTTCCTTCTCCTTCTTCTTCTCCTTCTTCTTCTTGTTCTTTTCTCCTGCAACTAAGGCAATCCCCTTCTCTTTGGGGCCTTTGTTAGCCATTTCATGAAGTTCCATCTCACAAAATAAATCATCTAACTTTACAATAGATAAGTCCTTAGAAACTTTGTAGGCATCCACCATGGATGACCACAAAGCATTCCTTGGAAATGCTTTTAATACATACCTCACAAGGTCGTGGTTTTCGACCTTTTCATCAATAGAGTGCAGACCATTGAGGAATTCCTTGAACTTACCATGTAGCTCACTTACGGTTTCATTCTCCTTCATGGAGAGGTTTTGGAGTTGGTTGAGGAACAAATCCCTCTTTGCTATTCTTGAATCTCGAGTTCCTTCATGGAGTTCAATGAGCTTGTTCCACAAATCTTTTGCACTTGAAAATGGACCAACCTTGATTAGTTGGTCTTTGTTCATGCCACATTGTAAGGTCGCCACCGCCTTCGCGTCGTCTTCACTCTTCCGGGTTTGTTCAGCCGACCAACGCCACGATTCTAATTCTTTGCCTTCATCATTCTTTAGAGGGGTAAAACCCTCCTTCACAACGAACCAAGTGTTGATATCCATCCTTAGATAGTACTCCATCTTCGATCTCCAATATTGAAAATCTGCTCCATCGAAGAAGGGTGGTCGGGTAGTGCTAAAACCTTCTCTCAACGCCATTGTTGTTGACTCTCGGTTGTTAATCAGCTTGTATAGAACCCTAGGCTCTGATACCACTTGTTGGAACTTGGATGACTAGAGAGGGGGGGTGAATGTAGCCAGACACTGAAACTTAGCACTTTTTAAGTTTTCTGCACTTAAACGTTTAGTAGCACAACAGAAGCAATAAAAACAGAGTATGCAGAATTTAAAACCTAAGCTAAGAACAACCACCAAACACTAACAAAGAGGATTTACAAGGTTCGGGGATAACTTGCCCCTACTCCTTGGCGTGCCCGTAANGGGATCGGTCCACCAACCACAATTTAATGCGATTGAACGGATCACCGTTCGATCTGGGAGTGCCCAGACCGATCAGGCTCCGGCCTGATCGACTGGCCTGGTCCTGATCGGTCGGGTGACCGATCAGGCAGGCCCCTGATCGATCGCTGATCGATCAGGAAGCGAACAGTAGGTTTGGAGGTTTTTCCGTGAGCCCCCTGATCGGTCTGTGGACCGATCACCACAGGTGCCAGATCGGTCGGGGACCGATCCAGGCCAACACAGAATGTTTGGTCAATTTTCGCGAAGTGTTCTGCGACCCCTCTGATCGGTCTGTGGACCGATCACCACGGGGAGGTCCAGATCGGTCCGGGGACCGATCCAGACCAACAAGAGAAATTTCTGTGGTTAATCGCAAAACAGCTTGATCGGTCTGTTGGACGATCAGTCCTACTCCTGATCGGTCCGGTGACCGATCAGGCTTCTGATTTTTCCTGATACGATCTAAAACTTTCAGTTTCAGACTTCCAAACGATTTCTGATAAGATCTGATGAAAGTTATCGATCTTGGAAGTGATCCCATGACTATAATTGATCCCTAAAGGAGGATCAAAAGTCCTTATGGTTTTGACAAATCACTTTGCTCCACCCAAGTGGAGTCAAACTCAATCAACAAACATTCAAGCAATTTCAAGCAAGTTTGTACCAAATTCAAGTCTCCAATCAAGTTTCCTTGATTGGAATGTCCAAGTATGATCATGGAGCCAAGTACACATATGTTATGCATTGGTTTTCCCCATACTTGGTCACCGAAGTGATTTTTATCTCGTCAACCTAATTTCTCAAGGGATGCATTGACATTTTGAGAAATTAAGTTGATCCTATCATCTCACCCCATTTCTAGCAAACAAAAACGTTTTGTTGAACCTTATAGTTTGTGTGAGATGTCCCCAAGTTACCCAATTGTGTCCCAACAATTCGAAATAATCATGAAGGGTTTTGAATGCATTTTGATGTCTATGAAGCGCGACACATTCCCAACTCCCTTCTTAAGAAGCTAAACTCATTTTCGGGGTGTGGTTTAGTGAAAATGTCCGCTAGATTTGATTTGTACTCTACATATGAGAGTACAACATCTCCTCTAGCAACATGATCCCTAATGAAGTGGTGACGCACTTCAATATGTTTGGTTCTAGAGTGATGGACCGGATTCTTGGTTAGGTTAATTGTGCTAATATTGCCACACAACACTTGCACACCCTTGTAGCTTAATTCATAGCCCTCTAGAGTATGAATCATCCACAACAATTGTGATATACTCTCTCCCATGGTGATATATTCTGCCTCGGTCGTGGAGAGAGCAACACAATGTTACTTCCGACTTGACCAACTAACTAGAGATGATCCTAGGAATTTGCAACTCCCACTCGTGCTTTTTTGATCCAACTTGCACCCAGCATAGTAGAAATCGGTATAACCAATTAGATCAAAAGACTCGGTACGGCGGTACCAAAGACCAACTCCAATTGTGCCCTTAAGGTATCTCAAAATTCTCTTAACAACAATTAAGTGAGATTCCTTAGCACAAACTTGATACCTAGCGCACATACCCACAGTAAAAAGTATGTCAGGTCGACTAGCTGTGAGGTATAGCAGACTACCTATCATGCTCCGATATTGAGTCAAATCAACAGGTTTACCACTCTCATCATTGTCTAATCTTGTGTTTGTAGCCATGAGAGTGGTTACCTCTTTTGAATCACTCATGTTGAATTTTCGAAGCATCTCTTGAGTATACTTTGATTGGTGTACATGGATCCCATCTCGGGTTTGCTTGATTTCAAGTCCAAGGAAGAAAGTCAACTCTCCCACTAGACTCATTTCAAATTCACTCTCCATGTGTCCAATAAACTCATTTAAATAGCCCTTGTTGTTTGAGCCATAAATTATGTCATCAACATATACTTGGGTTACAAATATATTGTCACCATCTCTACGTAGAAACAGTGTAGGGTCTATTTGGCCTCTAACAAAACTTTTTTCAATTCGAAACGTCGACAACCGCTCATACCAAGCTCGGGGTGCTTGTTTAAGGCCATAAAGCGCCTTCTTGAGCTTAAATACGTGGTTTGGAAATTCGGTACTCTCAAACCTCGGAGGTTGTTTGACATAGACCTCTTCCCTTATTAAACCATTTAAGAAGGCCGATTTGACATCCATTTGATATAGTTTGAAACCACGATGTGCTGCAAATGCAAGCATCAATCGGATGGACTCTAATCGGGCCACGGGAGCATAGGTCTCATCATAATCAAGGCCTTCAACTTGATTGTAGCTCTTGGCTACTAAGCGTGTATTGTTCCTTATGATTTCTTCCTTATGGTTTAGTTTATTTTTGAAGACCCATTTGGTTCCAATGATGGTGGTCTTCTTAGGTCTAGGGACTAAGTCCCAAACTTGACTTCTTTCAAATTGACCTAGTTCATCTTGCATCGCAATGATCCAATTGGGATCATTTAATGCTTCACCAATTATTCTAGGTTCAATTTCGAAAATTATGGCAACTTCATTAGCCTCATTCCTAAAGAATGATCTAGTCCTAACCCCATGATGGATGTCTCCAACAATTTGGTCTTGGGGATGACTAGAGGATAACCTAGTTTGCCTTGGTGTTGGTGGTGCTTCTTGAATGGTTTCACTAGACACTAGCTCAGCCTCAGGATCCGGCTGATCTATGGGTTGTCTAGGCTCACCGTCATCGGATTCATCACCATCAACAACACTTGGACTTCCATTCAAACTTAGTTTCCTAAGTTCGAATTGAACTCCTTCGACATCTTCTGGTTGATCATTTGATCTTGGAATTTCTTCAAAGACAACATCAGAAGATTCTTCAACCAATCTAGATTTCTTATTGTAGACTCGATAGACTTTGCTAACTAGGGAGTAGCCGACCAGTATCCCTTCATCAGCCTTTGCCATGAACTTTCCAAGGTGGTCCTTGGTGTTAAGAATAAACACCTTACAATCAAACACCCTAAGGTGTTTAACCGTAGGTGGTTTTCCAAACCAAAGTTCATGAGGAGTCTTACCTAAGAATCTGTGAATAAGGATTCGATTTTGTACGTAGCAAGATGTGTTCACAGCTTCAGCCCATAAGTACCCCGGTAATGAGTACTCATTGAGCATGCTTCGTGCAGCCTCTTGCAGGACTCGGTTCTTCCTCTCTACAACACCATTTTATTGTGGTGTTCTAGGAGTGGAGAACTCATGTCTATACCCTCTATTTTGACAAAATTCTAAAAATCGTTGGTTTTGAAATTCACCTCCATGATCACTTCTTATTGTCTTAATAGTTGATGATTTCTCATTTTCAACAATTCTAAAAAAGAAATGAAAACATCTAAGGTTTGGTCCTTATATTTTAGAAAATAAGTCCATGTATATCTAGTAAAATCATCAATGATAATAAAACAATATCTACTATCATTCAATGATATAATAGTGCTACAATCAAACAAGTCCATATGAAGTAAATCCAATATGGTAGAAGTACTTACAGTGCTTTTACCTTTATGTGCAGATTTTGTTTGCTTACCCATTTGGCATGCATCACAAAGTTTGTACTTTTCATACTTGATGCTTGGTAAGCCACGAACTAATCCCTTGTTGGCCAATTTCTGGATATTCTTCATGTTCACGTGTGCTAGTCTCCGGTGCCAAAGGGTAGACTCCTCTTCTTTTGACATGAAACACTTAACAAAAGCATTAGTAGCACTTTTAAATGAAACTTGATAAATATTATCTATTCTTGTTCCTACTAGTACCGTGTCCAATGTGTCATGTTGTCTAACTAGACATTGACTTGATTGAAAATCAATTGTGTAACCCACATCACACAATTGACTAACACTTAGGAGATTAAATGTCATCCCCTTGACTAGAAGAACATTCTTAATCCTAAGACATTCGGATATTTGAATGTCTCCTATTCCGATGACCTTAAGACTGCCATTGTTACCAAAGGAAATATTACCTCTACTTTTTTTATTGAAGTGTGGTAAACAATGATCTATCCCCGGTCATGTATTTGGAGCACCCACTATCAACGAACCAAGTTGATAGACGCTCCCCCTCAATCACAACCTACACAATTTGAAAAATAGAAGTTTTAGGCACCCAAACCTTGGGACCTAAAGCACCTACTAAGCAAGACTTAGGCACCCATGCCTTGACTCCTTTCCTTTGAGCCCTAGGTGACTTAGATTGTCTAACATCAGTCCTAGACATTAAGGACACAAATGGTGGTTCTTTGGGTCGGTAACCAATACCGGCCCTATTGTAGACTGCCCTTTGGGGTTTTAAGATCAAGTCTAAGGTCTTTGAGCTTGTTGAGAACTTCTCAAGAACACTCGTGAGTCTCTCAACTTCACTCTTCAATGATTTGTTTTCATCCTCTAATAATTTAACATGCAAATCATCAACATCCTCATCCCTAGAGGACTTCAATTGTTCAACTTCAATTTTCAATGATTTAATTTTTACTTTTGACTTTTTCAAGAAATCAGTTAAGCATGCAATGGTCCTATAGCATTTATCAAGTTCGGGAGTGATTACCTCTTCATCATCCGAAGATGATGAAGTCACGTTTGATGAGTCACTTGATTCATCACTGCTCTCTTGATCTTCTAGGGCCATGAGTGCAACATGTCGTGTACTCTTTTCATCCTTCTCCTATTCGGATGAGCTAGATGAGGATTCATCCCAAGTGGCCTTCAAGGCCTTCTTCTTCTTCTTGGATTTCTCCTCCTTTTTCTTGGATTTCTCCTCCTTCTTCTTTAGCTTTGGGCATTCACTCTTGAAGTGCCCTTTCTTGCTACATTCATAACAAGTAACA
The DNA here is from genome assembly GCA_024364735.1 of Boesenbergia rotunda. Taxonomy (NCBI): domain Eukaryota; kingdom Viridiplantae; phylum Streptophyta; class Magnoliopsida; order Zingiberales; family Zingiberaceae; genus Boesenbergia; species Boesenbergia rotunda. The sequence goes on along the minus strand of JAGFNQ010001275.1, from coordinate 30,114 downwards.
TTAGATTTATCAATCATAACTTCACTAGGATTACCTTTACCCTTGAAGTGTCGACTCTTTCTCATCATCCTTCTAATGAAATTGGCCATCTCGGAGGAAGAAGAGCCGCTGCCATCCTCCTCGAATTCGGACTCGGACTTGGATGAGGATGAGGATGAGGAGACTTCCTTCTCCTTCTTCTTCTACTTCTTCTTCTTGTTCTTTTCTCCTGCAACTAAGGCAATCCCCTTCTCCTTGGGACCTTTGTTAGCCATTTCATGAAGTTCCATCTCACAAAATAAATCATCTAACTTTACAATTGATAAGTCCTTGGAAACTTTATAGGCATCCACCATGGATGACCACAAAGCATTCCTTGGAAATGCTTTTAACACATACCTTACAAGGTCGCGATTCTCGACCTTTTCATCAATAGAATGGAGACCATTGAAGACTTCCTTGAACTTACCATATAGCTCACTTATGGTTTTATTCTCCTTCATGGAGAGGTTTTGGAGTTGGTTGAGGAACAAATCCCTCTTGGCGATTCTTGAGTCTCGGGTACCCTCGTGGAGTTCGATGAGCTTGTTCCACAAATCTTTTGCACTTGTAAGTGGACCAACCTTGATTAGTTGGTCTTTGTTCATGCCGCATTGTAGGGTCACCATCGCCTTCGCGTCGGCTTTACTCTTCCGGGTTTGCTCAGCCGACCAACGCCATGATTCTAATTCTTTGCCTTCATCATCCTTTGGAGGGGTAAAACCCTCCTTCACAGCGAACCAAGTGTTGATATTCATCTTTAGATAGTACTCCATCTTCGATCTCCAATATTGAAAATCTGCTCCATTGAAGAAGGGTGGTCGGGTAGTGTTAAAATCTTCTCTCAACGCCATTGATGATAGCTCTCGGTTGTTAATCCGCTTGTACAGAGCCCCTTGCTCTGATACCACTTGTTGGAACTAGGATGGCTAGAGAGGGGGGGGGGGTGAATGTAGGCAGACACCGAAACTTTAGCACTTTGCAAATTTCTGCACTTAAATGTTTAGTAGCACAGCGGAAGCAAACAAAAACGGAGTATGCAGAATTTAAACCCTAAGCTAAGAACAAACACAAGAACGTTAACAAGAGGATTTACAAGGTTCGGGGATAACTTGCCCCTACTCCTTGGCGTGCCCGTAAGGTGGGCGATCCCTTGATCGTCGGCAGATCAAGCCCCGAAAAATCTGGATAGAATGCATCCTCCTTCTCGGTGGAGTAACCTCTCCACAGCGTTTCAAGATGATGAATTATAAAGTACAGGAAACACAAGAAGGATCTTACTTAGCACTTAGAACCACAAGAACACAAGCAAACTTCTCCCGAGCTCCACCCAGTGCAGATCTCACGCAAGAACTCCCTTCTTCGTGTCTTCTCGCTGATGGACTCAAGCTCCTTGTTTCTTCTTCCAAGTGCCCAAGTAACAGACGGTTACTTCAAAGATCACAGTCGCTTGCTCAAGATGATGGAACAACAGATCGCACAAGCACAATGTGTAGAACTGATCGCGCAACAAAGAAGTCTAGCAAGAACTCTGTTCAGAAAAACTACTCAGATCTTCTCCACTACGCAGCTTAAGTCTCTCCACTGATCGCTAGGTCATCTCACTGCAGCCTCCAGATGCTCACCCGCAACCACCAGCCTACCACTGAGCTCTCCTAGACTCCCTGAGCTTCCCTCAGCCTAGCCCCAGTCAGCAGCTCCAGCAGCGCCAGCAACCGTTGCAACCTGAGATGGCAAATGGACAAACCTGGTCCAAGGAAAGACCTCCATTGACTCTCCTTGAGTGTTTGAATCCATCCCTGTCACCTGAACACTTAATCAGAGCATTAGCACAGCAAATTAGCAGTGAATCAAGTATCAGAGATTAAGCGCAGAGAAATCAGATGTGTTCAGACGTGATCAGAGCGTCTGATAATGCATTTTGAATTAAAGTGATCGGTCACCGGACCGATCCAGGGCTCGTGGATCGGTCACCGGACCGATCCACCGCTTTGCTGGGACTCCCAGTTTTCGCGGCCACACGAGCCTGATCGGTCACCAGACCGATCAGGAAGCTCCCTGACCGATCAGGCTCCGGCCTGATCGGTTATAAGACGGAGCCCGTGACACTTGATCGTTCTCCAGAACGGCCTAAACAGTGTTCCAGATCGGTCACCAGACCGATCAAGAGCAGATCAGTAAGGTTCCCAAAACCTACTGGATGCTCCCTGATCGATCACCGGACCGATGAGGAGCAGAGCAGCAGGGGAACTCAACTCACTGTGTGCTCCCTGATCGGTCACCAAACCGATCAGGAGCCGAGCAGTTAGTGAACTGCACACTCCCTGATCGGTCACCAGACCGATCAGTAGGTTCCCAACCTCACTGTGTGATCCCTGATCGGTCACCAGACCGATCAGTCATCGCTAGATCGGTCACCAGACCGATCCACGCAGGAGCATCATGCCAACTTCCCTGATCGGTCACCAGACCGATCCAGGCAAGGCCAAGTCCACTCCAAGTCAAGAGAACAAGCCTCCAGCCCTTCTCTGACTCGTGCAATGCCCAGCTTCACTCACTGGGACTTCACTCACCAGGACCCGGCTTCACTCACCAGGACCCGACTTCACTCACCGGGATTTCAGTCAACCTGCCTTCACTCACCAGGACCCGACTTCACTCACCGGGATTTCCAATTAACCTGGCTTCACTCACCAGGACCCGGCTTCACTCACCGGGATTTCCAATCACCTAACCCTCCGAGTTAGGACTTTTCACACCTAGCCCTCCAAGCTAGGACTTTTCACACCTAACCGTCCAGGTTAGGATTTTTCCACACCTAACCCTCCGAGTTAGGACTTTTCACACCTAGCCCTCCAAGCTAGGACTTTTCACACCTAACCGTCCAGGTTAGGATTTTTCCACACTCAGCCCTCCAAGCTAGGACTTTTTCACACCTAACTCTCCAAGTTAGGATTTTCCCACACCTAGCCCTCTAAGCTAGGGTTTCATCCAACCTAGCTTCTCAATAGAACCTGACCCTCCAAGCCAGGATTTCATCAAACCTACTCTCACTAGGTATGCCTAGTCCACGACCAGGACTTAATCCCAATCATCTAATCAACCTAAACTAAAATCGGTGTCAACACAAAAATAACAATCAGGGTCAGACTGCATCAACATGGACTTCAAGGTAGGGATGGCAATGGGTCGGGTTCGGGTCGGATTCTATATCCTCCGTACCCATACCCATCGGGTATCGGATATCCATCGGGTATACCCATACCCATTAAAGGATCGGATATCTTGTATACTAAATTTTTTTTTTTCTATCCAACTATATCATTGAATAAAAGTACATTATAATTAACATTAAAGTTAAAAAAATATATCTATAATTTTAAAAATAGATTAAACATATATATAATCTATTTCTAACATTAATATAAATTATTAGTAGGTTTTGGGGAAAAAATCTTTAATATATATATGTATTTTTTATTTAATCGGGTATTCGGGTCGGATATCGGGTATTGGTAGTCCCTCCATATCCTCCTCCATTCGGGTCGGATGTCGGATTCTCCGTCGGATTCGGGTGAAATTGCCATCCCTACTTCAAGGCATACGCGAAGACTGGACTTCAGAGTGAGTTTGAGTGAAAATGTAAGCTGGGCAGTTGACTGCAAGGGAAGCCAGGTGACTGCTAGCGCAGAATTGAAACTCACAGAAAGATCAGTCGACTGGTTCAGGCACCAGTCGACTGGTCCAGGCACCAGTTGATTGATCTATTTAAAAATATAGCTGTTAGGCTTGTAGTTGGCTAGGCATCAGTTGACTACCCCTTGGGGCAGTCGACTGGTGTCGGGGACTGAATTGTTTAAGGAACAGTTCACTCCTCTATTTAAGGGGAGGCTTTGGAGCAAAATAGGGTTGCAGTTCTTAAGTGTAAGATCCTGTTCTAAGTGCTCAAAGTCTCCTTAGCTTACTCTCTTCCTCACACACTAAATTCCATCTTGTAAAAGAGGAAGAGAGCATCTTGTGAAAGTTTCTCTACCTTCAAGGAGAAGATCATAGTGAAACTTGTTTGCGTGGTATGGATCCTTGGATTAGTCATCTCTCGGAGATGGATACTAAGTAAATCAGGGAGTTAGCATTCTTTCTTTTGTTGATTGATTTTGTTCTTGTGCTTTAGCTAACATTTTTGTAAACAAAATCAAAAAGAAGCTATTCACCCCCCCCCTCTAGCTAAACACCAAGGTCCCAACAAGTGGTATCAGAGCCCGGTTCGTTTAGGGAGAACTCATCGTCAACCGGAACATCAAGATGTCGTTTCAAGAGGGATATAACACCGCACGACCACCATTCTTCGATGGTAACAACTTTGCATATTGGAAAGGTAGGATGGAATATTATTTAATGAATGATATTGAGAATTAGTTTAGTGTTGTAGATGACTTTGAGATGCCAATGGATGAGAGGGGAGAACCTCTTCCTACCAAGATTGGTCAAAAGAAGTTATGAAGAAAGTGCAAGCAAATGCAAAGGCTACAATAACTCTACAATGTGGTCTTTCAAAAGAGCAATTGAACAAAGTAGGACCATTCAAGACCGCAAAAGAGCTTTGGGAAAAGCTCATTGAGCTAAATGAGAGATCAAATGAATCAAGAAGAGCCAAGAAAGATCTTTTGGTGGCGCAACTCCAATCCCTCACCATGAAGACAAACGAAACCGTAAGTCAATTGCATGGTAGAGTTAAAGAAATCATCAATGAGCTTCATGTGATAGGTGAGAAATTGGAGAATAGGGATAGTAAGGTATGTGCTTCAATCTTTCCCTAGAACCACTTTATGGGCCTCAATGGTTGATGCCTATAAAGTCTCTAGGGATCTTTCTTTAGTAATGATTGATGATTTATTTTATGAATTTGAACTTCATGAACAAGCTAATGTGTCTACTAAAGAAAAGGGTATAGCTCTTGTTGTATAAAAAGAAAGAAAGAAGAAGAAGGACAAGAAGAAGGTCTTTTACTCATCATCCAACTCGGAAGAATCAAGCACCTCAATGGATAGTGATCAAGAGGCGTATATGGTAAGGAAGATGAGGAAAGCATTTAAGAATTTTTCTTCTAACAAATCCCATGATAGGAAAAACTCTAGAAGTAAGAGTAGGCCAAGAAAGGTCATATGCTACAATTGCCATGAAGAAGGGCACATGAGGGATGAGTGTCCACTTTTGAAGAAGAAGGAAGAAAAGAAGAAGGAGAAAAAGAAGAAGGATGAAAAGAAGAAAACAAAAGGAAATGGGAAGAAGGCTACAATCCTAAAGGCGACATGGGATGATCCTTCATCATCGGAAGAAGAAGAACACCATATATCTCATTTTGCGCTAATGGGAGTTGACAACTTAGCATGCACATCATCCGAAGATGAGAAGAGCTCAAGTGAAGATGAAGAAGGAAGCTCAAGTGAAGGGGGAGATCAATCTTCGGATTCGGACGTCTTGGGAAGTGAGGTATACAAACTTCCCCTACTACACTGGTGAAGATTATTTCTAGCACTAATGATGATTTGTTTAATACCAAAAGGAAAATTAAGAGTTTAAAAAATGAGATTTGCATGTTAAAGGAAAAAAATTAGAATCTATGACCATCAAGGACAATATGCATGATTCTTCTTCTAGTTTAAATGAGTCATCTTTATAAGAAGAAAATAAGGAATTAAGAGAAAAGGTAGAGAGTCTCACCAAGACCCTTAGCAAATTTTAAATTGGCTCAAAGAACCTTGATATGATTCTTAGTAGTCAAAGAGTCGTATACAACAAGGGCGGAGTAGGATATAAACCTAAGACCAAAGAGGTTGCTTTTATTTCTCTTATGGGTAGAAAGGGTGCACCTAGAAAGCAAACCATTAAAGGAAATGTAAAACAAGCATGGGTCCCTAAGAAGTATTTGAATGATAATGTTGAATCAAGTGTATGGGTACCAAAAGATCATATTTTTTGTGTTGTTTAGGAAGAAGAAAAGAAGGATTCAAACATGTGGATTGTGGATAGCGGTTGCTCAAGACACATAACCGGTGATGTGAGTAAGTTCTCCACAATTAGCTACACGAAGGAAGGAACCGTATCTTTTGGAAATAGTGGAAAGCTTAAGATTATAGGTATGGGCACAATTGAGGTATCACCTACAATCATCATTCATAAAGTGTTTCTAATCAAAGACATGGAATTCAATTTGCTTAGTATTAGTCAATTATGTGATGCCGGATATAAGGTTGAGTTTCATGCAAATAAATGTTTGGTTAAACACAATAGCTCGAAAAATGTTCTGTTAGAAGGGTATAGAAAAACAAATATTTATTATGTTGATCTCTCCTATGCTTCTAACATTTCTACTAAGTGTCTCTTATCAAAAGAAGAAGAAGGATGACTATGGCATAGAAGACTTGGACATATCAACATGAAGAACATAGCAAGAGTGGCTAAGATGGAGTTGGTGAAAAGACTATCGAAAATCAAATATGCCAAGAATAAAATTTGTGATGCATGTCAAGAGGGTAAGCAATCCAAGTCATTACACAGAGGTAAAACTCTAACTAGTACTTCTCTACCATTGGAATTGTTGCATTTAGATTTATTTGATTGTCATAGTACTCCTTCATTAGTAAGAAATAAATATTGCTTAGTAATTATTGATGATTTTTTTAGATACACTTGAGTTTATTTCATGAGACATAAGGATGAAACTCTAGAAATATTCATAGGATTTAGCAAGAGGGTTGAAAATGAGAAACATCTCAAAATCAACCAAATTAAGAGTGATCATGGTGGAGAATTTGAAAATTCAAACTTCTCTAGTTTTTGTCTAGGAAATGGGTACAAATATGAATTTTCTTGTCCTATAACACCTCAACAAAAATGGAGTTGTAGAGAGAAAGAATCGAGCCTTGCAAGAAGTGGCTAGGACTATGCTTAATGCTTATTCTTTACCTAGCTATTTTTGGGCGGAAGCGGTAAATATCGCTTGCTACATCCAAAACCGTGTTTTAATCCATAAATTTTTAGGAAAAACACCTTTTGAATTATGGAATGAGAAAATTCCTCAAATTCACTATTTTAAAGTGTTTGGTTGCAAGGTCTATATTTTAAATACTAAGGATGATTTAAGAAAATTTGAGTCCAAGGCGGATGAAGGGATTTTAGTTGGGTACTCATATACTAGTAGAGGGTATAGAGTATATAACAAGAGAACTAAAATGATTGAGGAGTCATCTAATATTGAATTTGATAAGTCTACTAGCATTTATGCTAGAAAATCCTCCATTGACAAGGATATAGGTATTACCCAAGAAACTCAAGACTTACATTTAGGGGGTATTGATCAAGGGAGAGAAAGAAGTACATCGGAAGATGAGAGAGGCGATGATGATTATATAGTGAATGAGCCCACAATCTCTAGGACTTTAAGGCAACATCAAGATCATCCTATCGACCAAATAGTTGGATATGTTGCACAAGGAGTAAGGACTAGATCCTATTTTAGAGAACATCCTAGTCAAATTGCTTTAATATCACAACTTGAGCCAAAGTCAATTGATGAAGCCTTAGTTGAACTCTATTTCTAAAGTCTAAGGATAAGGACATTTTTGTGACCCAAGTTTATGTTGATGACATCATTTTTGAGTCAATAAATAATGAGTTTTTTTTATGAATTTATCAAACACATGAAAAATGAGTTTGAAATGAGTCTATTGGGGAGTTGACTTTCTTTTTAGGATTGCAAGTCAAACAAACTAATGAAAGAACTCATGTCTATCAAACAAAGTATGCTAGGAAAATTATCAAGATATTTGGATTGGAAAATGCTAAAGTAGCATCTACTCCCATTGGAACAAATGTCAAGATGGATAGTGATCATAAGGGGAAGTTAGTTGATCCAAAACAATATAGAAACATGATTGGTAGTTATATCTAACCACTAGTAAACCGGATATATTATTTGCGGTAAGCATGTGTGCAAGATATCAATCGTGTGCAAAAGAATCTCACTTAGTAGTGGTAAAGAGGATTTTAAGATATATTAAAGGAACTCTTAATGTCGATGTTTGGTACACTAGAACTCCAAGCATTGATTTATTTAGGTACACCGACTCCGATTATGCGGGTTGCAAATTGGATAGAATGAGTACTAGTGGTAGGTGTCAATTTCTTGGATCATCCCTAGTTAGTTGGAGTAGTAGAAAACAACCATGTGTTGCCTTATCAACAACCAAGGCCAAATATGTGGCAATGGGTGGTTGTGTAGCTCAATTACTTTGGAGCATGCATACCTTAGAGGATTATGAGTTCATTACTCTAAGGTCAAAGTCTTATGTGATAATGTGAGCATTATTAATTTGACCAAAAATCCGGTGCATCACTCTAGGACAAAACGCATTGAAGTGAAGCATCACTTCATTAGGGATCATGTGACAAAGTGTGACATTGAATTACATTATGTTGAATCAAAGTCCAACCTTGCCGACATATTTAAAGCCTCTACCAGAAGCGGAGTTCACATCTCTAAGAAGAGGACTTGGTATGTATTTTGTAGAAGTTAAATTTGGCCTTGGGGTAATGCAATAATAAGGTAGTGCATGAGATGTTAGGATGATACAAATAACTCACTTCTGCTTATGACATATTGTTGGGTTGTTGGATGTATCACATTATTGAAAATAGACCAATTATGGGGAAAGCAAATGTTTAATTAATGGACATCTTGCTCATAGATCATAGTTGGACATTTCAAATAATTTGAAAATATTTCTGTATTTTATTTGCTATGACATAAGTTTGTGAAACACATAATTTGAAAACTAGGATGAAAGTTTGGAACAAAGTTGGTTGTTTTCAAAGAATTTGAGTTTTAGTCAAAATGTCAAACATGTTTAGATTTTTCATTGAAATATATTTTTCTCTGTTATAATACATCATAAGAAACATGTTTGCAAAATTTCATGATTTTTTGAATTTCATGAAATTTATTATAGATTTCTGAATTTCGGTTCAGAAGCTACAGTTTCAGACTGATATGTATGAGTCGACTGCCACCAGCCCTGGGGGCAGTCAACTGAACTTTCTGTGGGTTTGCAGTTTGAAGGCACCAGTCGACTGGTAACTAATGTAGTCGACTGATACTTATGTTTTTTTTATTTCTGGGGGTTTTTAGAAAAAGAAAGGTATTCCTATTTGATACCAATGGTTACTATTACTTGGAGCAATCCTTTTGATGGTGTCAAAGGGGGAGAATTGGGAGGTTTAAGTTAGTTTTGTAACTTAACTTATGAATATGCAAAAAAAAAATTGAAAATTATGTGTGAAGGCATAGGTTAAGGGGGAGGATGCATATTTATGCTTCTTAAATTGCTATGTCTGTAATTTTCAATTGTTATTGTTGTACCTAACTTAAACATATTGTCACATATCAAAAAGGGAGAGATTGTTGGTGCAATCGACTCAAGTGTGATCGGGTAGATCATGGGTTTTGATGTGTGTGTCAATATGATTAAGTCAGGGTGTCATGTTGGTTTGATATGTGTGTTTAAGTCATGCATGACTTGGTGAATCACACATGAAGTACACATCCGAGAGACGAGAGCCGAAGGAAGAGGACTTTAAGGGCATGCCGGGGAAGTAGACTTCAAAGGCATATGCGAAGGATGGCATGGAGGCAAGCCGTGGGCTTGTGTGCGCATCTGAGGGACGAAAGCCGAGGGAAGAGAACTTCAAAGGGTGAGCCAAAGGAGTGGACTTCAAGGCATACGTGAAGGATGGACTTCAGAGTGAGTTTGAGTGAAAATGTAAGCTAGGAATTTACTGCAAGGGAAGCCAGTCGACTGCTAGCTGATAGCCCCAAACTATGTGTCACGAATGTGGGTCTCAAATTTAGAATTTATAAATGAAGCTGGAAACCCTTTTACAACTCAAAAGTATGAAAATGTAATATAGGGGCCGCAGGTCATATTTTTCACGGGGCTAGTTGTCGTGCTTGATTCAAACTTGTAGTTATATGTCGTTTTTGTTTTTGGGTTTCAAATAAGTGATTGAATTTGGATAGCAATTATGAATGAAAATGAAATAAAAATAAAGGAAAATGAACAATGGAACTAAGCAAGAGATGGCACTTGATACTCCCACCAATGGAAATTGAGTCAAGCTATAGGATGTAACCGAAGTTTGGAAAGCAAAGCTAAACTCAAATGCACAGTAAACTCTGATGGAAAGAAATCGAAATTGTGATGGAAGTTATCTGAAGCAAATCAAGCCCAAAGCAATTGCTATTTATGCCTTTCGGAAATTAAACAAGCTACACATGTTAACTCAAACTAACTACAATTTTTTGGAAACCACAATTGCCAAAGAGATTCGAAATGGATGAATGCAACTTATTGATTTCAACTCAATCAGATTCCACAAATGACAAGTTAAATTCAGAGTCAATTAGATCCAAAGAATATGGCACACAACTGAGAATTGAAATCGAAATCAGACTTGAGAAGAGAAGTAAAATTCAGAAATGGGAAGTGCAGAAATGGGAACTTGATTTTCAGAATTTCAGCACAAGGTTTGGGCTCAAAACTCAAACAAACTCAGCTTGATATACTGATCGAAAGACCAGATGAACTAAGCCAAATTGTCTAGTGTTTACCTAACAAAAACTTTCCAACAGCAGCTGGAAATCCAGAACAGAACTTGGTTTGGCAGAAATAAATTGGCACGCAAGAAGTGACTTGATACACAGGAAGTAAGATATGAAACAAGCTGAAACTAAGTGCAACTACTCACTAACAAGTAACTTAACTACTTAGACTGAAGAAATAAAACAAATCACAGCATAAACACATGGAGAAAGGCTGAAAATTGAATGGCACGCTAGTTATGAAAGTGGCACGCAAGAAATTACGCTAAAGCAAACTAGAATTTGACTTAATCTATCACTAAACAAGTTCCTAGTTAACTTAATTCGAAGATTCAAATCCTAATTAAGCTCAAACAATTCAGAATTACAAACTAAGTTGCTGAAAACTGGAAATTGCAGAAAACAAGACAGAATTCGACTAAACTGAAATCTACAACTAAAACAATGGAATTAACTAGCTAAACTATTCCTCAACCCCTTCCTCAGCTCGAGAAACTCTTGGTTGTCAATCAAGAACCGGCTTCGAACCCCTAGGCTCAGCAAATCAATGGACAATCAATTCTGAAGTCGTTTCTGAACAAAATCTACGCTTGATGGAATCTTCCATCCGATTCACTTCATCTCGATTGGAGGGCTGCGATGATGATATGGAAAACTTCTGAGCTCACCTGAGAACCCCTACAAGTGGTTCAGAAGCTTTGAAATGGATTGTGGTCGAGAAGAGGATGATCGGATTGAGAACTGCCGGAACCCCCAAGAAATTCTCTGTTCCAGCGCAAATGAGCAGAATTCTTCAAACAAAGATCACCAAAAACTTGATTCTCGATCTGGAATGGAAGATGAGGTGGTCACGCCTTCATGGAAGCAAAAATTTTCAAAAACGATGAAGAGAAGATGAAGAACGGCGAAGAACAGTGGGAGCTGGACTGAAGACGCGACAAGGGTAAGCTTCTGAGTTCATTTCCTTAAGTATTAACCAATGGACGGCTCGGATCGATTTGAGGAAATCCAACGGCCGATCTCGCTCTGATTTGAGCCAAACTTTGATGATGGTGATCTGAGGTCAGGATCTGCCTTGTGGTAGCTCGGATCCTCCAGATATGCAACGGATGGTCCAGATCAACTCTATCTGTGAATGGACGCTCTAGAGCCCTCCTTGCTTGATCCAACGGTTGATTTAGCTCTGATTGGGATGAAATCTTCAGATCTTGATCATAGAGCTTGATCAACCCTAACCCTAGCTCGGATTGCTTCAGATCGTCCCGGATGGCTCAGATCTAGCCGCTCTCGAATCGGACGGCCCGGATTAATCGTAGGCTTGATAATTCGATCCGGTTCACTTCCGACTCAAGTTTGACCCAATATGCTCTAGGTCCCGGAACCTTTGATGCCTACAAAAATAAATCAAGAATTTAGTGGCCAATTAACTCAAATATGTGTAATTTTGCATTTAAGTCCAAAATATGAATAAATTCTAAAACCTAGGCAATTTCACAATTTTGGCAATAAAAACATAGATCAAACAGGGATTTAAGCAACTCAAATGATCAATAAAATGGAATCTATCAACTCCCCCACACTTAACCTTGAGCGTCTCGCGAAAACAGTAAATATGTATCCCCTAGATTTACTTAAGCATAATTAGAATCAATTGAAAAGAAATTACCTAGGGTTGTCAATTCTCATAAATCTAAGCTCTATGGATTACTATCTTGTCCTTAAATCAACAACTTAGCCTTTTCATCCATCATGCGTCATTGAGATGAATCTAAATCACTAGCCTTTCAAAGAAAATGTTGATGGCTCTCTCCTAAGTTCTAAGTTGATGATGGAAGTGGAGCTCACTCAAACACACATGCTTCATGCACTACCATAGGCTTGCTTATTATCTACTCTCTACCATTTATCATGATAGGATCAACATCTATAAAAACAAAGAAAGACATAGAAAATGGTAAGGAGTGAATTAAAAGCTAAGGAAATGGAAAAATTAGTAAAGTGGAAGACTTGAGTGCTTGGGAATGTTTCCAATGAACTTTGCTCTCTTATCAGTCCCCTAGTGAATTCAAAAGTGTCCTGGAGTAAACTCTTGCCTTGCACTTCAAAAATTCAATAAAAATCCCTCACTAGACCCTTTGTGCCAATTGTCTACCTTGCGTACCATTTGTGTTTCTTTCTCTTCTCTTTACTGATTTTCTTTTCTTTTCTTTTATCCTCTAGCAAGGTCAGACTTGTAGTGGATCACAACTTTTAATTTGGATGAGAGAAACTTCAATGATTCCATGGTGCCGAAATTTCAAAGGTGTGCCAACTTGCTTCTTCTTTTCTCATCTCATTTTCTCAAACTGTTCTTCTTCCCTTTTTGTTTTTCCTTTTCTGCTCTGAATTCTTCTCATGGAGCATTTCGAATCATTGTTGCATCAGAGAACTTAAAACATCAATTGACATAAATGCTCCACTTACAACCCTCACTTAACTACTCTTGCAACTCATTTTGATACAAATCCTTTATAAATTTGCACACTTCCTTAATTTTCTTTTTCCTTCTGTTTTGGTACAGATTTCTGTATTTCAATCTCAGCTCCACAGCATTCGAATTCTGATCAGAGTGGCTTCACTCCAAATTGCCGTGGGCTTCAAGGGAGTAACTAGTTGCTGTTTTTAGTTTCCATTTTTTTTCTTGTCTTTAGCTGCAACTTTTTTTTCTGTTTTCATGTTTCAAATTCCACTTCTCGCAGCTACTTTCAGAACTTGCCACTCTTCCATTGCTCTACAACAGTTAGCATCCAAGATTCCTTGATTTCAGAATTAATAGGCTGCAATTCTTCCTTAATCCAGATTTCACTCAGATTTCATTCAACTTCTGATCAGTGAATTAGATTTCCAGCTCAGATTGGGTTCAGCTCTATCTCAGAACAAGTAGTATTTGCTTCAAATGATAATAGAAAACTCAATAGTTCCACTCAAAATTCAAATCAACACATGACATTTCAGCCCCTTGCCTTAACTACTTTTCCATTTCTTTCTCCTCAGCAGCTTCTAGCATCCACGGTTTCAATCTCAGATCTGAAGTTGAATGTGCACCTTCAACTTCAGATACAATTCGCACTTAATATCTTGCTCAGCAGCTTCTCAAAATTCAGTTTATAGGCTTATAATGCATTGCAGCTCAGATTCATTTCTTTCAGCACATTTCAGTCTTCACTCAGCTTCATTTCCATTTTTAATTCAGCTTGCATTCAACTTTTCTTGTATCACTCAGTAGCTCCCAGATGGAGCACTTAGGCAGCAACAATTGCTGTTTTCCTCACTGATCAGCCATTGCTCTCAGATTCGGCTCAGCTTTATTTCAGCTTTGCTCATCTTCACTCGAATTCACTTTGCAATGAATTCCTGCAATTGGGTTCAAGTTAACATAGCTGCAAATCATTCCATTCCATTCCTAGATCAGTAGATTGGATTTCCACTCCATTTAAAAACCTTGGCACAGATTTCAGCTTCAATTTGGTGGTTGCGTGCCACTTAGATCTTTGCACACAGTTTCTTTCTTTGTTTTTCAGCTTCAATTGCAGTTCAGTTTTAGCTTCTTCATCTCAGATTTTTCTCAGCTTGTGTTCATCCTTCACTCAGCTTCAATTTCAGAGTTTGCAGCCCTCAATTCAGACTTAAACACAGCAATTTAACTTCCAGAAATTGGATTTCGACCATGGCACAGATTTTCTAATTTCTCCATTGCTTGCCTCTTGCTTCAATCCAGAATTCCTTACATTTCCAGCTTTTGTCCAGTCTCTACAAGATGCTACTGATCTTGACTCACTGATTTCCTTAATCAAAATTTCAGTTTGAAATTTCTACTAAGCTTTGCCCATTGTAATCGAAATAATCTATTCTTCCTTGAATCCTTTGCTTGTAAATTCCATCTTTTGATCCTCTCCTTGGCCACTGCCCTTTCAACTTAAGTTCAGATTTTCTTCCTTGCCTTTTCAAATCAGCTCATAAACTGTCTGTACAAATTCCTGAATTTACAGCCAATGTTCAGCTGCACGTGCGTGCCATTTTCAGACTTTGACACAAAATTTCTGCTCAATCTCAATTCTGCCCAGCTGCATTTGTTATTTTGAGTGCAGATTTTTTTTTTCTTCACAGCCAAGCAGCCGGATTCACAATGAAAGAGCAACTTCACCTCCACTTCATAACTGATAAAGATTTGCTTCCAAATCACCAATCACTCCCCCACACTTAATTCTTTGTCCGTCTCGGGCAAAATAGCATCAAGAAAACATCCCAAGCAAACAAATCCATAGAAAAATTGGGGTTAAGATTAGGATTAAGGAAAACAAATAGAATAAACATAATGTTTGCCAAAATTTATGTGGAAAGGTAACAAAATGATTAGTCCCTATAGATGTGATCCAATCATTGAAATATGATTTTGAAAGAACCTAAGCAAGTTCTAGAGTACAATAACATGTGTGTATCACAAAATAAGGCTAATCTCACTAGGTAAAAATTAATCCATCTCAATTCTTCAATCAAGAATCTAAAGCATAATCGTACTCAAGCATCCAAGATTTCATCCATGAACTCAAATCCTAAGTTTTGACAACCAAATTTAATTTATTTTCAAAAGACTCTAAAATGACAATAAGTTAACCTAGAGGGATACTTTTATTTCTACTCATGTAAGGAAAAGTGCTAAGAACACAAGACATGGTATTTACAATGAAGAATTTTATTTGAATTTGAAAGTACCTACTTGAGAAATTAATTGCGCATGCAAACTTGAAGTTATTCTTGCAAAAAGTAAGGAAATGGTATATACAAAGAAAAATGAGTGCAAAATTTAGTGAACTCCCCTTTCAAGTAGGGTATGCGGCATCCATATAGTCCACTCCATCCACCTCTAGCTCCTTGACCTCTTCATGGAATTTTTTAAGCCGGTGGCCATTCACTTTGTACACTTGACTCGTGGCCTCCTCTTGAATCTCTATCACTCCATAGGGAAAAACATTAGTCACAAAAAATGGACCCTCCCATCTTGACCTCAACTTCCCTTTGATCAATTTGAGTCTTGACTTGTATAATAGCACTTTGTCACCAATTTGAAATTCTTTGTCCACAATGTGCTTGTCATGAAATTTCTTAGTCTTCTCCTTGTAAATCCTTGAATTCTCAAATGCTTCCAACCGGATTTCTTCAAGTTCTTGAAGTTGCAACTTCCTTTCTTCTCCCACCTTAGTAGCATCAAAATTGCAAGCTTTAACCGCCCAATACGCCTTATGCTCAACCTCCACAGGTAAGTGGCATGATTTCCCATACACAAGTCTATAAGGTGACATTCCAATGGGTGTCTTGTAAGCGGTGCGATATGCCCATAGTGCCTCTTCAAGCCTTTTGCTCCAATCCTTTCTATTAGGTCCCACGGTCTTTTCCAAAATTGATTTGACTTCTCTATTCGACACCTCGGCTTGTCCATTTGTTTGGGGGTGATAAGCAGTAGAAACCTTATGTACAACCCCGTACTTATTAAGAAGAGCCTTCATGTGCTTATTGCAGAAATGGGATCCTTGGTCACTTATGATTGCTCTTGGAATTCCAAACCTGCAAAAAATGTGTGACCTGACAAAACTAACAACAACAGATGAATCATCAGTCCTGGTGGGTATGGCCTCCACCCATTTTGAAACATAATCAACAGCTAAAAGAATATACAAGAATCCAAAAGAAGCAGGAAATGGTCCCATAAAATCTATACCCCACACATCAAATATCTCACAATATAAAATAGTTTGTTGAGGCATTTCATTTCTAGCACTTATGTTTCCTGTTCTTTGACATCTATCACAACATTTACAAAACCTATATGAATCTCTAAACAGGGTGGGCCAGTACAATCCACATTCTAAAATTTTTCTAGCAGTTCTTTGTGGTCCAAAATGCCCACCACATGCTGAAGAATGACAAAAAGTGAGTACAGAATGAAACTCATGATTTGGTACACATCTCCTAATGATTTGATCACTACAAAATTTCCACAAGTAAGGATCATCCCACACATAATATTTTGCATCACTCTTAAACTTATCCCTTTGAGCTTTCGAAAAGTGTGTAGGAAAAACATGAGCTACAAGAAAATTCACTAAGTCTGCATACCAAGGTGACTCACCATGCAGCTGTAAAAGCTGCTCATCTCTGAAATCATCATCTATGGCCGTGGGATCTCCATCTCCCTCCAATCTGCTCAAGTGGTCTGCTACTAAATTTTCCTTGCCACTCCTGTCTCGTATCTCCAAGTCAAACTCCTGTAGTAGTAGCATCCATCTAATAAGCCTTGGCTTCGCATCTGGCTTCTTCAGGAGGTACTTCAGTGCTGCATGATCAGAAAACACAACAACATGAGAACACAATAAATATGATCTGAATCTATCTAAAGCAAAAACAATGGAAAGAAGCTCCTTTTCAGTCGTGGTGTAATTGGCTTGGGCGGCATCTAGGGTTTTGGAGGCATAGGAAATGACATGTGGTGCTCCATCTACCCTCTGTGCTAAAACAGCTCCCACTGCAAAATTAGAAGCATCACACATTAATTCAAAAGGTAAAGACCAGTCAGGTGATGTAATAATAGGAGCTGAGGTAAGAGCCTCCCTGAGTCTATGAAAAGCTTCCTTGCATTTTTCATCAAAATGGAACTCAACATCTTTCTGCAGAAGTCGTGTCAAGGGTCGAGCAATCAAGCTGAAGTCTCTAATAAATCTGCGGTAAAATCCTGCATGTCCAAGAAAAGCTCGAATATCCCGTACGCATACGGGGTAAGATAAAGAAGAAATAACACTGATTTTAGCAGGATCTACCTCAATACCTTTCTGAGAGACTATGTGTCCAAGTACTATCCCATGCTCTACCATAAAGTGGCATTTCTCAAAATTCAAAACAAGGTTAGTTTCAATGCAACGGTGTAAAACCCTAGACAAGTTATTCAAACATGAATCAAAAGACGTGCCATAAACTGAAAAATCATCCATAAATACCTCCATACAGTCCTCTAGCAACTCACCAAATATACTCACCATGCATCTCTGAAAGGTACCGGGTGCGTTGCAGAGTCCGAAGGGCATACGTCTATAGGCAAATGTGCCAAAAGGACAAGTGAAGGTGGTCTTCTCCTGGTCCTCTGGATCTATGCAAATCTGAAAGTAGCCTGAAAATCCATCCAAGAAACAGTAGTGTGACTTCCCTGCCAGTCTCTCAAGCATCTGATCAATGAATGGTAGAGGGAAGTGATCTTTCCTTGTGACCTTGTTGAGTTTCCTGTAATCAATGCAGACTCTCCAGGAATTCTTAACTCTGGTGGGCACTAGCTCATTGCTTTCATCCGCCACCACGGTCACTCCAGATTTCTTAGGCACCACATGAATAGGACTAACCCACTGACTGTCAGAAATAGGGTAAATAATACCTGCCTGTAGAAGTCTAGTCACCTCTTTCTTTACAACATCCAATATAAGTGGGTTGAGCCTCCTTTGTGGTTGCCTCACAGGTTTGACATTTTCCTCTAAAAAGATCCTGTGCATGCAGATAGCTGGGCTGATACCTGGTATATCTGATAGTGTCCACCCAATTGCCTTCTTGTAGTGCCTCAGGACTTGCAATAATTTCTCTTCTTGTTCTGACTCCAAATGTTGTGCAATAATAACAGGAAAAGTCTGCTCCTCTCCTAGGTATGCATACTTCACGTGGCCTGGTAATGGCTTCAATTCACTCTGGTCCTCTTCAGTAGAAATAAGTGGTCCCTGGGGCTTAGTGCAATCCCCTACACTTTGAATATCAAGAAAAATAGGTGATCCTTGGGGCTCTGTGCTATCCCCTACACCTAAAAAAATGTCTCCAGCTGGAAGTGTGTCTGAAATGTCTTCTAAAAAATCCTCAGTATCCGCAGTCAGTACTCTCTCAGCCTCCTCTGAATCAATAGCTCCCCCAGAAACATCCTCCAGAAATCCCTCAGCCTCTAAATCCGTCTGTGCAAGCTCCTCTAAAATATCCATGCTCATGATAGAGTGATCCTCTCTTGGATGCTTCATAGCATCAAAAAGGCTGAACTGTACAACCGTGTCTCCAATCTCCATAGAAAGTGTCCCGGCATGTACATCAATCTTCGTTCTGGCCGTCTTCAGAAAAGGCCTGCCTAAGATAAGTGGAGAACGGTGTGCCAAGTAATCTCCCTCCATATCCAAAATATAGAAATCAGCAGGAAATATCAGCTCCTTTACCTTCACCAAAACATCTTCAATCATACCTGCTGGGTGGGTTTGACTCCTGTCTGCTAGCTGTATCACCACTCCAGTGGGCTGTAAAGGGCCTATGCCAAGCATCTGAAAAACTGACTTGGGCATCACATTTATGGAAGCTCCTAAATCTAACATAGCATCGTGGAATATGGTGCTCCCTATCTCACAAGAAACAGTGAATACCCCTGGGTCTTCACACTTCTGCGGAATAGTGTGGATAAGTGCTGAGATGTTCTTCCCAAAGCTGACCAATTCATTTTCCTTGAGTTTCTTTTTATGAATGCAAAGATCCTTCAAAAACTTAGCATACTTGGGAATCTGCTTGATCATGGTCAACAAAGGTACATTGATCTCCACCTTGCTAAATAATTCCACTAACTCATTGAATTCCTTGGCCTTCTCCTCCTCCACTTGCTTTTTGGCATGTGTTCTCTGCTGTGGAAAGGGTAAGGGAACCCTAAAATCATCAGTTTTGGCCGGAGGTGGAGATGTAGATGCTGAATTCTGCTGTGCTGTCCCCTGCGAAGTGGCTGCTGTAAAATCGGCCTCGGCACTGTTTTCTTCTCCGTTTGCCACCAAATTTGGAGGGTTGCTTGAGGATTGAGTTGGGAACGGGCTAGGGTTGGAATCAGCTGAATTTGAACTCATTTCAGTGTGGTTTTGGGCCGGAATTGGAGAAGCTGTCCGGTTTCCTGAAAATTCTGCTCTTGGACTCTTAGGAGATGTTGTAACCTTCCCACTTCTCAAAGTTATAGCGCTCACATTCCCCTTGGGATTAGGAACAGTTTGGGAAGGAAGTTGATTTGATCCTTGAGCTTGATTTTGGTTAATTCCACTCGCCAATTGCCCTATTTGCCTCTCAACATTTTGATTGTGTTGTTGTTGTTGTTGTTGTTGTTGTAGAACTTGTTGTAGCATCTCCATCATTTGCTGATTCTGTGCGTTTCCTCCACTTGAGCTCCCATAACCTCCTTGGTTAGCATAGCTCCTTGATTGACCTTGAAAGGATGAATTAGTTGGCTGAAATGGTGGAGCTTGCTGATTTTGTTGGAAACCATGTTGTTGGGGCTGATAAGAGGACTGATTGGGCTGTTGATAGGCTGATTAAATGGCTGATTAGAGGCTTGATATGCTGGGAAATTTTGCTGAGACATGTAGCCTTGAAAGTTCTGATTTTGAGCTGGAAAATTAGGTGGCGAGGGCTGAAAATTTTGACCTTGAAACCCTTGGTTGTAGGGCTGAAAATTCTGATTCATGGGCTGTGATGGCTGCAAATTTTGTTGATTTGGAGCTTGAAAAGCTGGGAATGATTGAAAGCCTTGCTGCCCTTGATAAGGTTGCTGGAATTGAGGTTCAAATGACTGGAATTGTTGCTGAAAATGTTGGGAATTAGGCTGAAACGGAGGCTGAACACTTGGGTTTGATGGCTGAAATTGTTGCTGATTGATCTGAGTTTGCTGTGACTGCTGGAAGTTCGGTTGTTGCTGCTGTGAGGACTGAGTTTGAGGGTCTTGCTGATAGAAAGTGTTCCCATACCTCAAGTTAGGATGATTCCTCCAACCGGGGTTGTAAGTAGAGGAATAGGGATTGTTTCTTGCTAGAAATTGTCCTCTCACTAAGGCCGCTACTGTCTCGTCCTGTTGGAGGGTGGGGCATGAGTCTGAAGTGTGCTCTAGACTAGAGCAAATGCCGCACACACTTATCACTTGACTAGAGGGTAGAGGTACTGAAGGAGTCGAACTAAGTCTTTCCATTTTTACTTCCATTTGCTTAAAAGCTGAGGTGAGCTCCATCAATGCATTCTTAATCTCCTTCTGATCAGTAGGAACTCCCTGAATTTCACCCACTCCTCTGGTGGTCAAGGCTCTGCCTCCAAATTGTTGGGAGTTCTCAGCCATATTAGAAATTAACTCCCTAGCTTGCATTGGTGACTTGTTCACTAGGGCCCCTCCAGCTGCAGCATCTATCAGGACTCTATCCATCTGCAGCAGTCCCTCATAAAAATATTGAATCAATAATTGCTCACTGATTTGATGCTGGGGGCAACTTGAACACAACTTATTAAATCTTTCCCAGTAATCATATAGTGTTTCGCCCACCACTTGCTGAATCCCACAGATACTTTTTCTGATTATAGCTGTGCGGGAAGCTGGGAAATACTTCTCCAAAAATGCCTTCTTCATAGTGATCCAACTAGACACATGTCCTGTAGGCAGATAATAAAACCAGTCTTTGGCTGCTCCTGTCAATGTGATGGGGAAAGCTCTCAGCTTGATGTCTTGTTCAGAAATGCCCTGAGGTTTCATAGTAGAGCACACCACATGGAATTCGTGCAAGTGTCTGTTTGGATCCTCCCCAGATAAACCCTAAAACTTTGGCAACAAATTGATAAGTCCCGATCTTAACTCAAAACTTTCCCCCAGCTCTGGATAAGCTATGCTGGAGTACTGAAATGCAGCGTCAGGTGCTGCGAGCTCCTTCATGGTTCTCTGGTGGTCTGCCATGTCAATGCCTGAGTGAGTGCTAATAATCTGAATAGGAGGGATATCTGTAGTCTCAGAATGAATGGCCTGGCTCCTCCTGACTCTGAAAGTCCTCTCAATCTCAGGATCGAAATCTTCTAATTCAGCACCTAAAGACCTGATCATAAAAACAAAATAAATCGCAGTAAAAGTAGATAAAAAGATAAATCAAATAAAATCAAATCCAAGGATATAGCAATAAGCACAAAAGTAAGTCAAGAATGCTATGAAATAAGTGCACAAGCAAAAAAAATCAAACAAGTCAACTAACAGTTCCCCGGCAACGGCGCCAAAAATTTGATAGCCCCAAACTATGTGTCACGAATGTGGGTCTCAAATTTAGAATTTATAAATGAAGCTGGAAACCCTTTTACAACTCAAAAGTATGAAAATGTAATATAGGGGCCGCAGGTCGTATTTTTCACGGGGCTAGTTATCGTGCTTGATTCAAACTTGTAGTTATATGTCGTTTTTGTTTTTGGGTTTCAAATAAGTGATTGAATTTGGATAGCAATTATGAATGAAAATGAAATGAAAATAAAGGAAAATGAACAATGGAACTAAGCAAGAGATGGCACTTGATACTCCCACCAATGGAAATCGAGTCAAGCTATAGGATGTAACCGAAGTTTGGAAAGCAAACCTAAATTCAAATGCACAGTAAACTCTGATGGAAAGAAATCGAAATTGTGATGGAAGTTATCTGAAGCAAATCAAGCCCAAAGCAATTACTATTTATGCCTTTCGGAAATTAAACAAGCTACACATGTTAACTCAAACTAACTACAATTTTTGAAGCCACAATTGCAAAAGAGATTCGAAATGGATGAATGCAACTTATTGATTTCAACTCAATCAGATTCCACAAATGACAAGTTAAATTCAGAGTCAATTAGATCCAAAGCATATGGCACACAACTGAGAATTGAAATCGAAATCAGACTTGAGAAGAGAAGTAAAATTCAGAAATGGGAAGTGCAGAAATGGGAACTTGATTTTCAGAATTTCAGCACAAGGTTTGGGCTCAAAACTCAAACAAACTCAGCTTGATATACTGATCGAAAGACCAGATGAACTAAGCCAAAATGTCTAGTGTTTACCTAACAAAAACTTTCCAACAGCAGCTGGAAATCCAGAACAGAACTTGGGTTGGCAGAAATAAATTGGCACGCAAGAAGTGACTTGATACACAGGAAGTAAGATATGAAACAAGCTGAAACTAAGTGCAACTACTCACTAACAAGTAACTTAACTACTTAGACTGAAGAAATAAAACAAATCACAGCAGAAACACATGGAGAAAGGCTGAAAATTGAATGGCACGCTAGTTATGAAAGTGGCACGCAAGAAATTAAGCTAAAGCAAACTAGGATTTGACTTAATCTATCACTAAACAAGTTCCTAGTTAACTTAATTCGAAGATTCAAATCCTAATTAAGCTCAAACAATTCAGAATTACAAACTAAGTTGCTGAAAACTGGAAATTGCAGAAAACAAGACAGAATTCGACTAAACTGAAATCTACAGCTAAAATAATGGAATTAACTAGCTAAACTACTCCTCAACCCCTTCCTCAGCTCGAGAAATTCTTGGTTGTCAATCAAGAACTGGCTTCGAACCCCTAGGCTCAGCAAATCAATGGACAATCAATTCTGAAGTCGTTTTTGAACAGAATCTGCGCTTGATGGAATCTTCCATCCGATTCACTTCATCTCGATTGGAGGGCTGCGATGATGATATGGAAAACTTCTGAGCTCACCTGAGAACCCCTACAAGTGGTTCAGAAGCTTTGAAATGGATTGTGGTCGAGAAGAGGATGATCAGACTGAGAACTGCCGGAACCCCCAAGAAATTCTCTGTTCCAGCGCAAATGAGCAGAATTCTTCAAACAAAGATCACCATAAACTTGATTCTCGATCTGGAATGGAAGATGAGGTGGTCACGCCTTCATGGAAGCAAAAATTTTCAAAAACGATGAAGAGAAGATGAAGAACGGCGAAGAACAGTGGGAGCTGGGCTGAAGACGCGACAAGGGTAAGCTTCTGTTCCATTTCCTTAAGTATTAACCAATGGACGGCTCGGATCGATTTGAGGAAATCCAACGGCCGATCTCGCTCTAATTTGAGCCAAACTTTGATGATAGTGATCTGAGGTCAGGATCTACCTTGTGGTAGCTCGGATCCTCCAGATATGCAACGGATGGTCCAGATCAACTCTATCTGTGAATGGACGCTCTAGAGCCCTCCTTGCTTGATCCAACGGTTGATTTAGCTCTGATTGGGATGAAATCTTCAGATCATGATCATAGAGCTTGATCAACCCTAACCCTAGCTCGGATTGCTTCAGATCGTCCCGGATGGCTCAGATCTAGCCGCTCTCGAATCGGACGGCCCGGATTAATCGTAGGCTTGATAATTCGATCCGGTTCACTTCCGACTCAAGTTTGACCCAATATGCTCTAGGTCCCGGAACCTTTGATGCCTACAAAAATAAATCAAGAATTTAGTGGCCAATTAACTCAAATATGTGTAATTTTGCATTTAAGTCGAAAATATGAATAAATTCTAAAACCTAGGCAATTTCACAATTTTGACAATAAAAACATAGATCAAACATGGATTTAAGCAACTCAAATGATCAATAAAATGGAATCTATCAATCCTCCACCGTTAGTCAGATGCAGACTGCAGGGACCAAGGTCGATGTTCAGAGAGGATATTCTAGTTCAGATGAGGCAGAGGAGGTATTAGCTACAGAGGCAGCTGAGCTTGAGGTTGAAGCTGATTCATTTCCAGTTGCAGATGACTCTATAGGTGTAGGGGATTGCACTGAGCCCCAGGGATCACCTACATGGGTTGGTATATCAGGAGATTCAAAGGACAAGTATGGAAGTGTAGGGACTTGCATGGTGAAAGCAAGGACCCAAGAATCACCTCTTTTAGTGGTATTTCCACCAGCACCTGAACCTGAGATGGAGCCATTACATGACCAGGAGGAGGCCATAGCTACATCCATTCTTGTAGAATCTTTAGGTATTTTTCAGCAAGACAAGGTAAGTATTTTTCCAAGTTGCTTAGAAAAATTCATTGAGGTACCTAGGGTTGAGTTTATTGGCTGTGATGCACTCCTTGAAACATTTTATTTAGAGATTGATTGTATTTCATCTTTTTCTTACCCTGCACGCGTGAGGGAGGTATTTCATGATTTTGCAGGGTGCCGTAGGATTCTGGAGTGGGTGCTCCAACTGAATAGACTTCAACCTCCTGGAAGAACTTCCAAAGAGCATAGAGAGGGAGGAGTTGAGCTTACTTGTACTTGGAGCTATTCATCCCTACATTGGATTTTGAACCTGAATCGCCTCCGGCCACCGGAGCACACTTATGTAAAGTCGAAGTGTGGGGGAGCAGTGCACTATGACATAGATCACGTGAGGAATGCTCTCTCAACTACCCAAAACCCACCACTTCCAGGATGGATGCTACTCCTGAACCGACTCCAGCCGCCAGGAATAAAGGAGAGTTTGTTCCTTTTCTTTCCTTTCCTTATTTTTCTTTATGTTCATACTTGCATGTTTGTTTGCTTTCATATTTTGCATTCATACTTTGTTTCCTCATTCTGCATTTTGTTTGGTTTTGAATAAACCTTGCTTGATTTCCAGTTGTATCTCCTTACATGTTCCTTTATTATGCTTTGAGAATCATAAAAGATGGTTAAGTCTGACTATTGAGTTTTGGTTTCCTTGGTATGTTTGGGGATATTAATTGCATTTAGTCATTGGTTTTGGTGATAGACTCTTTCTTGTTGGATTAAGCATGACATTTTATTGTTCACCTAGTGAGAATATTGCCATGCCTATCCTTAATCCTCTTATGAGTGATAGCATTTGTGATACTTGACACTTTAGAACTTGCTTTGATTCTTTTTGAAATTACATTAGCATAAGCTTACATGAATATGATGGAGGCAAACTTTCTCGTTGATCTCTTAGTTTTCCCTCTACTTTGCTATTGTTACTAGTGAGCATTTCACCTATTGCTTTCATGTCTCATTGTCTTTCCTTTCTCAGGTCTTCTCATTGTCATTACATTCTCACTGTCATATCTTTATTAGCTTATTCTTCCTTTGAGTATGAGAGCATAGGGTGATTGCATGATAAGTACATTTTTAATTGTCTATTATCAGCTTCTATTATTGTGAGTTTTAGATGTTATCACTCTTTGTTACATTGTCTGAGGCAAGTTTTAAGTGTGGGGGGAAAGATAAGTGTGTATAGACGAATGTTTGTTGAAGAAAAAAATCTCTCTATGAAAAAAATGAAAAATGAAAAAAAAGTGAAAGAAAAAAAAGAAGTGAAAAAAAAGAGAAAAGAATGGAAAAAAAAATGAAAGAGAGAGAGAAAAATAAATTCTCAAATATTTGGGATTTTGTTAGTTATGAACAAGAAGGAATATTTTCTTGATGCATACTCTTTTGATATCATTGTTGAGAGAAATTCAAGAGTTACTTTGTTAATACATACATGCATTTTTAGAGATGTTTTAAGTGGTTGTTGTGTATTGCATTAAGAATGTGCAAGGAGAATTTTGAGTTTGGATGTTTGGTTGAGTTTTTATTTTGGCATATGGTTTGATTGTATACATCATGTTGATTACCCTAATGCTCTCATATTCTCTGCGACCTCCTTTGTTATCTACCCTTCTTGTTCTTTTGTCAGCACTTGGTTTCATCACTAGTTATTGAAAAGTCCTCTTGATTTGTGTACTTATGCTATAGTAGTGGAGAAGTAGAAAATAAGCAAGCATATGGTAGTGCAATGTCATGAATGTTTTGAGAGAACTCCACTTTCATATTTGTTATTTTTGTGAGCATCAGTGCATATATCCATCTTGTGAGGTTTTTGTCATGCTTAGTTTATTCAAGTTGATGAAATTACCATGCCTTTTTGACTTATGTGAGATTTGGAACCATAAATACATTGATTCTTGAGACTTGATGATCCTAAGTAACCTTCTTTTATTATTTTCTTAAAGTATTGATAGGGGATGTAATGTTTGGAAGATATTTTATTTTCTTTTAGTTTTGTTTACTTGCTCGAGACGTGCAAGAATTAAGTGTGGGGGTGTGATAACAAGCATTTTGACGGATAAATTTTGTGCAATTAGTGAGGGAATTTGAGGCTTTGGGGTGTATTTGTTTATGAAATGATGCATAATTATGAATAGGATGTATTTTCATTGGTTAATTAATTTTCCTACATTTTCACACTCATATTTCATTCTATTGAATTTTTTGGATAGCTTGTGCATCATCGGATCAAAAGTCTCATTCTGTTGAAGGCTTGATTGATCACCAGACCAATCAGGAGAAGGCCTGATTGGTCACCAGGCCAATCAGGGGGAGCTCTGATTGGTCACCAGACCAATCAGGGGGAGGCCTGATTGGTCACCAAACCGATCAGGGAAAGCCTGATCGGTCCCCAGACCGATCAGGAGCAGATGGCACAGAGGAATTCAGAATTTTAGCTACTGATCACATCCTGATCGGTCCCCAGATCGATCAGGGAGGTTCCTGATCGGTCCCCAGACCGATCAGGGAGCATCCAGACCGATCCAGAGCCATTCAGTCCGATCAGTAGCTGTCCAGATGCGATCGGATGCACGGGTCATCACAACCCTACACTTAAATCTGGCAATGACGATTGATGGAGCTTCATTGCAAGTGATCTCAGCCACTTATCAGAGGAAATGAAGGGTGGAAAGGAGGAGTAGAAAAGGGGATTAGGGTAGCCAAAGAAGGGGATCGGAGAGCACGCCATCGCAACTTTCTTCCACCGGACGCCCCTCTACTCCATCGATCGCCACTAAGGGCCGGCGGTTCCTCCATCCACCTCACAGCCGCCGGCCGGCCATTCCCTCTCCTCGCCATCTCCTCCTTTCCCTCTCCCGGTTGGAGTTCCACTTCTTCATCAGATATGGCAGGAGCAACTTCTTCTTCACAGCCACTTCCAGCTTTCATCAGATTGGATTGATTATTTCCTTTGTCAAATTGTTTGATTGGTTAAATGTAGCTGAATGTTATGTGCTGGATGATGAATGTTTGTATTGGATTTGATTTTCCATGTTTGGATTGCACGCACCTTGATTAAATTCACTCATGCCTATCATATATTTGATGAATTGTCCCTTCCATTAGATAGATTTCAATTTTACATCTTCTTTAGCTTAGATTCTTTTAAGATGTTTTAGTTTGATTGCTTTATGTTTCCTTATGGTTATGTCTTTCGGTTTTATGCAATTAGGTTAGGTTAGGTTAAGTTTCATTAATGCTCTATTTCTTGAATGCTTCTTTTATGTTGCTTTTCATTTCCTTGCAATTGTAGTTTAGGTTAGGTTAGATTTTTTTTTACTCGCATTGTCTTTTATTAATTAGGATTAGATTTCATACTTGCGTTGCTGTCTCATTTCGTAGTCTTAGTTTTCAAATCGAAACCCCCGTTTAATATCCAAAAACCCCAAAAATAACAACTTGGAATCCTAGGATTATTAACCTATCATTACATTCCTTGAGAGATGACTCGAGTTGCTCTATACTGCATTAGTTTAGAGGAGTTCGATACTTTAATTATATTTGAAACCGTAACGCGACTAAAACCGGTTATCAATACTCAAATAGTGACTATTCATTTATTAAAAAAAATGATTACAATCATAAGGCGATTGCCTTAGGACACTTCTCTCATATCACTAACAAACTCCCACTTGGCCTAATGCCAATTGCTACGGTACCCAATACCACAGGCTCTAACATGACCCTCAAACTTGCTTTGAGGCAAGGCTTTAGTTAAAGGATCCGCTAAATTCCTTTCAGTGGGAATTTTCTCAATTTGTATATCATTCCTACTTATAATCTCTCTGATCAGATGATAGCGGCGAAGCACATGTTTGGATCGTTGATGAGACCTTGGTTCCTTCGCTTGTGCAATAGCTCCATTGTTGTCGCAGTAAACCGGTATTGCTTCATCAATGGTTGGAACCACACCAAGTTCTGAGACAAACTTCTTGATCCAGACTGCTTCCTTTGCTGCTTCCGATGCTGCAATATATTCTGCTTCCGTGGTAGAATCCGCTACGGTATCTTGCTTGGAACTCTTCCAACTTATTGCGCCTCCATTCAAAATAAATACGTATCTGGACTGAGATTTGGAGTCATCCTTATCTGTCTGGAAACTGGCATCTGTATACCCACGTATTACCATATCACCTTCTCCATATATTAGGAACACATCCTTAGTGTTTCTTAAGTACATGAGGATTGTCTTGACAGCCGCCCAATGATCCATTCCTGGATCAGACTGGTATCTTCTTGTGACGCTCAGAGCATACGATACATCGGGCCTAGTACATAACATAGCATACATGATAGATCCTATCGCGGATGCATAAGGAATCTTACTCATGCAAATCCTCTCGTTTTCTGTGCGCGGACACATAGACTTCGAAAGGTTGATCCCATGCCTGATGGGAAGGTAACCTTTCTTGGATTCCGACATGCTAAACCTTTCAAGCACTCGGTCTATATATGTAGACTGCGAAAGACCAAGCTACCGTTTTGATCTATCTCTATAGATTCTAATCCCAAGGATATAGGTTGCTTCTCCCAGGTCTTTCATGGAGAAAGTTTTGGACAACCAAATTTTAACTGACTGTAAGACTGATATATCGTTTCTTATAAGTAATATGTCATCGACATATAACACTAGGAATACGACTGCACTCCCACTAACCTTTTTGTACACACAAGATTCGTCAGGATTTTGTGAGAAATCAAACTCTTTGATTGTCTCATCAAAACGGATGTTCCAGCTCCTGGATGCTTGCTTTAGTCCATATATGGATCGTCGAAGCTTGCATACATTGGTTTTATTAACCGATGTGAAACCTTCAGGTTGTATCATGTATACATCCTCAAGCAGGTTTCCATTAAGGAAAGTTATTTTCACATCCATTTTCCATATCTCATAATCATAATGAGCTGCTATGGCCAGGAGCATCCGAATGGATTTAAGCATAGCTATTGGCGAATAGGTTTCGTCATAATCAATTCCTTGTTTCTGACGATATCCTTTTGCCACTAGTCTAGCCTTAAAGGTAACAACATTATCTTCCATGTCGGGTTTCTTCTTGAAAATCCACTTGCACCCTATGGGCTTAATCCCTTCAGGTGGGTTAACCAAGTCCCATACTTGATTTTTGTACATGGAATCCATTTCCGACTTCATGGCTTCAAGCCATTTATCCCTTTCTGAATTTTTCAGAACATCTTCATAACTGATAGGTTCGTCATCGTTAATGAGTAACACGTCGTTCGATTCACTTATGAAAAATCCGTATCTCTCTGGATAATTGCGTGTCCTATCAGACCTACGAAGAAGTGGTGTTGTTTTAAGTTCAACTGATAGCTCATCATTATGAGTTATTGGTTGTGGGTCTAGACTAGGTGTCTCTGTAATGTCTATTGGAGTTTCTTGAACTTCTTCAAGTTCAATGCTACTCCCACTGTTTTCTTGTAAAAGAAATTCTTTTTCTAGAAATACAGCTTGCCTTGAAACAAACACCTTTTGTTCCAAGGGATA
>JAGFNQ010001274.1:148496-222536 GCA_024364735.1 Boesenbergia rotunda | reverse complement strand
CACAGCCATGGTTGTTCTTATCTATGGTTGGATATCAACCTATTTGGAGATGTTCCTACGATCTCCCGAATTGATAATAGGGTGAATCAATTCGAAAAATAAATAGGATTTAATTTATGTATGTTGATACATTCTTAATCAATCTTCTCACATAATCTCAATTTGTATTTCTAGGATAATCACTCGATCATGTCTTCCCTAAACTTGCGTTCCATTTTGGACACCAATAAATTAACTGGGCCTAACTTCATAAACTGGCTTCGAAACCTGAGGATAGTCCTTAAGGCAGAAAAGCCTGCTTGTGTCCTTGAAGATCAACTTCCCAAACGTCCTTCTGAAAATGCAACTCCAGACCAGTTTCCTGAGTTGCTCAACCTGCTGAAGACTATAGAGCCTTCTGTAAAGCAGGATCAGAAGACGATACTGTTAGTTGGTTCCTCAAAGAAAGGTTCTAAGAGGAAGGCCAAAGAACAGAATAAGGGAAAGAAGAAAAAGGCTAAAAAGACTGAAAAGAAACCAAAAGGCACTTGCCATCATTGTGGCAAGGAGGGTCACTGGCGAAGAAACTGCAAGATTTATCTTGAGTCCTTGAAAGAGAAGGCATCCGATGCCCCATCCTCTTCAAGTATCTTCGTTATTGAATGTCACTCTATTTCCTCAAACACATGGGTACTTGATACTGGGTGTAGCTCACATATATGTAATGACATACAAGGGCTAAGGAATAGAAGAAGACTCGTCAAAGGAGAAGCGAATTTGCGAGTTGGAAACGGAGCAAAGATTGCTGCTGTTGCCATCGGAACATATTTGCTAAAGCTCCCCACTGGACGTGTCTTAGAATTGGATAATTGCTATTTCGTTCCTTCGTTGATAAAGAACATTGTATCTATTTCATGTTTGAATGAAAAGGGTTATCATTTAACTTTTAGTAACAATTGTTGTTACATAACTTTAAATGGCGTTCTTTATGGGAATGGAACTTTGTGCAATGGCATCTACACGTTAGATTTATCCAGTGACGTTTTCAATATCGAAGTTAGCAACAAACGTGCTCGAATAGATAATCGAATAGACTCCTACACTTGGCATTGTCGTCTTGGCCATGTAAGTAAGAAACGCATGACCGAATTACACCGATGTGGAATTTTGGAATCATTTGAACCCGGTTCATTTGATACATGCGAATCATGCTTAAAAGGCAAGATGACCAAATTACCCTTTCCGGAAAAGGTAATCCAGTGGGAGAATTGCTTGGTCTAATACATACCGATGTATGTGGACCAATGTCAACTCTTCACAAGGAGGCTATAGCTACTTCATCACCTTATCGATGATCACTCACGATTCGGGTATGTGTTCTTGATGAAACACAAATCTGAAGCCTTTGAGAAATTCAAAGAGTTCAGAAATGAAGTAGAGAAACAGCTTGGCAAAAGTATTAAGATACTTCGATCCGATCGGGTGGTGAATACTTAAGTCAAGAGTTTCAAGATTATCTAAGGGACAATGGGATATTGTCCCAATGGACTCCGCCGTATACACCACAGCATAATGGTGTATCTGAGAGGCGCAACCGAACCTTGATGGACATGGTTAGGTCATGATGAATCATGCAACTCTTCCAAAATCCTTTTGGGGCTATGCACTTAAGACAGCTGTTTACTTGCTAAACAGAGTCCCGACCAAGGTAGTCTCTACTACTCCATATGAGATTTGGAATAGTAAGAAACCTCACTTAACTCACCTTAAGATATGGGGTTGTCCTGCTTATGTGAAGCGGGTTGTATCAGACAAATTGGATGCTAAGTCTGATAAATGTCTATTTATTGGATACTCTAAGGAAACGAAGGGTTACCAATTCTATCATCCCTTGGAACAAAAGGTGTTTGTTTCAAGGCATGCTGTATTTCTAGAAAAAGAATTTCTTTTACAAGAAAACAGTGGGAGTGGCATTGAACTTGATGAAGTTCAAGAAACTCCAATAGACATCACAGAGACACCTAGTCTAGGCCCACAACCGATAATTCATAGTGATGAGCTATCAGTTGAACCTAAAACTACACCTCCTCTTCGTAGGTCTGATAGGACACGCAACATTCCAGAGAGATACGGATTTCTCGTAAGTGAATCGAACGACGTGTTGCTCATTGGCGATGACGAACCTATCAGTTATGAAGATGTTCTGAAAAATTCAGAAAGGGACAAATGGCTTGAGCCATGAAGTCGGAAATGGATTCCATGTATGAAAATCAAGTATGGGACTTGGTTAACCCACCTGAAGGGATTAAACCCATAGGGTGCAAGTGGGTTTTCAAGAAGAAAACCGACATGGAAGGTAATGTTGTTACCTTTAAGGCTAGATTAGTGGCAAAAGGATATCGTCAGAAACAAGGAATTGATTATGACGAAACCTATTCACCAGTAGCTATGCTTAAATCCATTCGGATGCTCCTAGCCATAGCAGCTCATTATGATTATGAGATTTGGCAAATGGATGTGAAAACAGCTTTCCTTAACGGAAACCTGCTTGAGGACGTATACATGATACAGCCTGAAGGTTTCACATCGGTTGATAAAACCAAGGTATGCAAACTTCGACGATCCATATATGGACTGAAGCAAGCATCAAGGAGCTGGAATATCCGTTTTGATGAGACAATCAAAAAGTTTGATTTCTCACAAAATCCTGACGAACCCTGTGTGTACAAGAAGGTTAGTGGGAGTGCAGTCGTATTCCTAGTATTATATGTCGACGACATCTTACTTATAGGAAACGATATATCAGTCTTACAGACAGTTAAGATTTGGTTGTCCAAAACTTTCTCCATGAAAGACCTGGGAGAAGCAACCTATATCCTTGGGATTAGAATCTATAGAGATAGATCAAAACGGTTGCTTGGTCTTTCGCAGTCTACATATATAGACCGAGTGCTAAGAAGGTTTAGCATGTCGGAATCCAAGAAAGGTTACCTTCCCATCAGGCATGGGATCAACCTTTCAAAGTCTATGTGTCCGCACACAGAAGACGAGAGGATTTGCATGAATAAGATTCCCTATGCATCCGCGATAGGATCTATCATGTATGCTATGTTATGTACTAGGCCGATGTATCGTATGCTTTGAGCGTCACAAGCAGATACCAGTCGGATCCAGGAATGGATCACTGGGCGGCTGTTAAGACAATCCTTAAGTACTTAAGAAGAACTAAGGATGTGTTCCTAATATATGGAGAAGGAGATTGGTAATACGTGGGTATACAGATGCCAGTTTCCAGACAGATAAGGATGACTCCAAATCGCAGTCTGGATACGTATTTACTTTGAATGGAGGCGCAGTAAGTTGGAAAAGTTCCAAACAAGACACCGTAGCGGATTCACCACGGAAGCGGAATATATCGCAGCTTCGGAAGCAGCAAAGGAAGCAGTCTGGATCAAGAAGTTTGTCTCCGAACTTGGTGTGGTTCCAACCATTGATGAAGCAGTGCCGGTTTACTGCGACAACAATGGAGCTATTGCACAAGCAAAGGAACCAAGGTCTCATCAGCGATCCAAACACGTGCTTCGCCGCTATCATCTGATCAGAGAGATTATAAGTAGGAATGACATACAAATTGAGAGAGTTCCCACTGAAAGGAATATAGCGGATCCTTTAACTAAGGCCTTGCCTCAAAGCAAGTTTGAGGGTCATGTTAGAGCCTGTGGTATTGGATACCGTAGCGATTGGCATTAGGCCAAGTGGGAGTTTGTTAGTGATATGAGAGAAGTGTCCTAAGGCAATCGCCTTATGATTGTAAAACATTTATATTAATAAATGATAATTCACTATTTGAGTATACATGCTTGTGTATTTGATTGGGATCTTAAACTCATCTACTGAATGTCCGCAATACAACTCACAGCATAAGAGAATTTGTGATGAGATCACAACTAGTGATTATCTCTAAATGCGCAAATGTGAAGTATTGAAAATATCCCTAGTCGATGAATTGATAAAAACGGACACTATCAATTCTGTTGAGACTAGCATGGGTTATTCTCTAATCAGCTGATTCTCACTAGCTGGTGACATTGGGATGTCCGGAGATAAACATGGATGCTAGTTAAGGGAACTAGTTCATTGGAGTGACTAGCTGTAAGACTTCATATGGGAATCTACATGTAGATATGTCAATGAAGATCTTACTGCGGCTTAAGTGCGATGTTCCTTTGACTTGCGGTGTTCAAGTCATCTTGGTCATGGAGACTTATACTTTGACATCTTAAGCAAGCATCTCCAAGGAGGTGTGGACCCAGGATGATCGGGTATAAGCCGAAGTGCCCGAAGATGTTTGAACAGCCTACAAAGGATTCACCACTCCTTGCGAGGAGATGTATACCCAGGCCTATCGTCGGATTGTTACTCAAAGCCTCTGGCCAGAGCATATCATGTTAAGAGTGCGAGTCTCTTAAATACATGAGAGTAATTAGAAATCCAAAGGACGAGGAAGACACTACTTGGGCTAGGTGTGACGTAGTCAGCCTAGTGGGGACTGACACCATAGACCGTGTCCTGAACCAAGTGGGTATAAGGTGGTGAAGGGAATGGGGCACGATTCATTAGAGCTGCTGAAGGGTTTCAGAATAATTTCTTCTGAGGTCAAACCGTTGATCTTTCGATTAATTGGGGATCATGATGTACTACTAGGTGCCACTCATGATCGTTCTATAATTAATGGGTTAATTATAGACGGCCAACATAAATCGAAAGCCTATTTAGTCACACGCAATACGAGTAATCCGAGGGATTTAAAACGAGTTGAAAATTGGATTTTCCGATCAAGAGAAATAAGTCGAATCTGAGTTAATCAGAGGCGCAATGGAAGCTAAAAATGGCTAAGTCTTTTGAAGGCTTTTTGGGCGAATTAAATGAGTTTAATTCGCGACGGTTCGGGTTGGTTTGGCCGGCCAAAGAGGGTGTCAAAACCCCCTTTGGTGGCCGGCCACAATAAGAGGAGAAAACCAATTAATTTTGGTTTAATTAATAAAATAAATCTAGCGCGGTTTATTTTATAAATTATGGATAAATAAATTTGTATAAAGAAAATTTATATAAATAAATTTGTAGAAATTTATTCTTTTTATGGAAGTTAAAATAATCCATGAATTGGTTTATTTTAATTTTATAAAATCAATTATGAATTGATTTTATCATAATAAGAAAGTTTATAAATTTCTTATAAAAATTTATTCCATAATTTAAAGAGAGAAAAGAATTAGTTTTATTATAAATTGGTTTATAATAAAGACTCGGTTTAAACGGAATAATTAATAAGAAAATTTATAAGATAAATTTCTTATAACTAATTCCGTTAATTCGGTTTAGAGGGAGACTTAGCAAAGGAGTTGCTACTATATAAGGAACCAAGGGGAAGCCTTTATTCCTAATCTAATCAATTGTTGATTAAGATCTCTCTCTCTCTCTCTTAATCTCTTCTCCTCTCTCCCTCTCTTGCCTAGGGCCGGCGCCCACCCTATAGGATTAGGGCCGGCTCACAAAGCTCTCCCCTTTTGAAGTTGGCGTGAGCAAGAAGAAGAAGGAGAACCCGAACACGACGAAGAAGAAGCGGATAGCGACTCCTCTTCTCCTTCCCTTCTCCCCACCTAGGGCCGGCGCCCATTGGAGTCCTAGGGCCGGCGCCCCTTCCTCCATCTAGGGCCGGCTCAATTCCTCCAAGGCAAGGTGTTGCCGTGAGCTTCAAGGAGAAGAAGAAACCAACCAAGAAGAAGAAGAAGCGGATCACATCTCCCTCTCTCTCGGAATTCGATTCCGTTCTTGGTGGTTAGTTTCCTAACTCCTCTCTTGATATTCTTAGTTGTGTCTTCCGAGAATCTAGTAGTTCTCGTCGGCACAAAACTCGTGACTTTGCGAAGTCATCCCGAAGAGAACTCGGCGTGGACGCGAATAGAGGCGGAGCTTCCAAGGGACGCTACGGTTGGATCTCGTCCCTTACTTCGAGTTACGAGAGGTACTTGGTAAATTTGTTTACTATTCCGCAATGTTTTATTTTATGATTATGTCAACACACCATAAGATTGCATGCTAGATACGAAGTTAAAATAATTTAGGAAATTATTTTATGCAAACTCTTCCGCTGCACGTAAAAATTTAAAATTTTACGAACTCGTATCCTTGTCGACATGCACCCGGTCCCTACACTCCGAGCAGAAATGAAGAGCTAATTATTTACATCATTGATCCTATACTCCACAAAGGAGTGTACATGAAATCTAGATCAACTGTAAATAAAAAACTCGGCAAAACATGTGCCATATTTAATTACAAAAATTAAATAACTAGTCTAGTCAACCCCGAGGATTAATTAATTACAAAAATTGCAAAACAATCTCACAAACAATATTTTGTCCATGAAGATGGAATCTCATGCCTGCAACACAATGTTAGCCTACACATCCACGCATCATCAAAATAAAATGTATGAAATGACAAAATTAACCAATCCTAAACACACAAAGCCGGAAACCTCAGCTCTGATACCAATTGTTGGGTATGGCTTGGCGAGTTTCCACAGAAAATACCTAGTCGATCCCCGAGACCTCTCCACTTTGATGGATTACAAATTAATCTGAGTGGAGACCCGTCTCCCATCAACCGTCTCGCGCCGTATCGAACGATTCAAATTGCAACTTAGCCAATTACCAAAATTGGCCTTGCAATTTGCTCGACCGTTCGACCGCGGAAAATGCAACGAGTTGATCGCCAACTTTTGTGTTTATGGTCAGGGTCCAATTAAGAATTTATTAAACATATTTTTCAATATAAACAATAAATTCTTAAATATAAAATGACAAGACATATAAACATGGCACAAAAATAACATAAGGAAATACAAGGGAGCGTAGGGAAAGTTAAACCTTTCCGATCACCTCGCGGTCTTCTACCTTATGTCCCTCCCTTCGCGGATGACGTGTGGGCAATGATCTACAGTGATCCGAGATCACCAAGAGCTCCAAACAATCCTCTTCTCCAACCGGTCAAAACCCTAGCTCCTAGGGTTTGCGCCGCCGACCACTCCTTCCCCTCCCTTTGCGCCGCCATCCTCCGGAGCCGGCTCCAAACCCTCCAGACCACTGGTGCACCATGAGAGGAAGATGAAGAAGAAGAAGAAGGAAAAAAAACTACCTTCTTCCTAACCCCAACAACCCGCAATCTCCTCCCTTCTTCAACTTTGCGACGCCGCCGCAACCCTTGGTTGCGCTGCCTGCAGCCGGTCGCCGACGGCTCCTCCGCCTTCCATGAGCCTCACGCATGGTAGAGAAGGTCTCTACTTTGCTTCCTTGAGTCTCAGCAGGAGCTTGGTGGTGGGGATGGAGAGAACCAAAGGGGAGATCCCCTTCTTCTCTTGCTTGGCGCCGAAAACCTAAGTGCGAGAGAGGAAAAGAGAGAGAGGCTTGGGGATCAAACTCTTGGATTGATTAATTGGCCCTTGGTTTCTTGATCTCATAGGGTATTTATAGGGCTTAGGCAGGGACCAAGAGGAGGAGTTGGTTCTCGGCCCGCTAATGTGTAACGACTCAGAAAATTCTCTTAATATTTTCTTAAAATATTGATCATGACTAGATAATTTTCCGAGGGGCCTAGAAATAATTATGTAAAATTTGGCCTAGAAATCCATGTTTTCTCATTTAAATTGAGAAAACTAGGTACTAATGAGCTTTAAATGGGCTCCAAAAATGGGTATTAATTAGGTAAAATTAATATAAATATAAAAGAATTTTATTTCGGAATATTAGCATAATTATGGGTGATTTTAGGGGGATTTTCGGAATTTAGGAAATAAAAATAATAATATAAATGAAATAAAAATAAAATAGAAATAAAGGTGCATGAGCCAAGGATTGAACATTGGACCTCTTGTATAACCATGTATGCTTTAACCAACTCACCTAGTAAGAGAATGTTAGGAGGGAATGAAGTGGATATTGGTTGAGGCTTAAAAGAAGATGAAGGGTCATGGAGAGACTCTTCATTTACCTCTTTAATGGATGATAAATAGGGGGGTTTGGGAGTTTCTTTCTCTCTTCCTTCAATTGCATTTCCTCCTCTCCTCCTTCCTCATTCTAGCTGAATACCTCCAAGGGAGTTCTCCCTTGGAAAAGCTTCCATCAAGGCTCCATCTCCTAGATCTAAAGTCTTTACAAGAGTACAAGGGCAAGGAGGGATCAAGGGTCAAGAGCTCTACAAGTTCTTTCTTTCATAAGGTCTAAAAATCAAGGAATCCTAAGCTAAGACTACCTCACCTGTGGTATAATATAGTTCCTTATGATTTTCATGATTTTTAGTATGATATAGTGGTGGGTTTTTGGTTTGATGTTGAAAGGAAAGAAAACCAAGAACCTTATGCTTAAGGGTTTCGGCCACCATGATTTTTAGATCTATAATTATGCTAAAAATCTGTATAATGCTATTTAATGTTCCCTTATGATGTTTAGAGGTTTAGTATAATTTTTGGGAATTTTTGAAGTACCCTAGGATGCCCTAGGGTTTCGGCCAACATGAAAGAAACAAAGTAAGCACCCTAGGATACCCTAGGGTTTCGGCCACAATGTTTAAGGGTCCTTAATGATGCTAAAAATCTCCATAATGTTGGTTAATGTTTTCTCATGATGTTCAGAGGTTAAATACAATTTTTGAGAATTTTTGGGGTACCCTAGAGACCCCATATGTTTCGGCCAACCTCAAGGACCCAAGGGTTAGGGTTGAGTCTTTAACTTCAAGTATATGTTTTATGTGTTGCCATGATATAAGGGAGATGGAGGGTGATTGATGTGAATTTTCACATGGCCTAGAGGCTCTGCAAGTTTTGGCCAAGATGGGTGAATAGAATAAAAGTTAAGATTTATTTCAAGTAAGGGCTCCAATGGCTCCATGGTAAGATGTGATTAGTGTTTTATGAGTTATTGGGGATTTTAATGGAATTTTTCCATACCCCCAAGGCCTTATAATTTTTGGCCAGCCATAGGAAAGTGGCTTAATGGTTAGGGTTAACCCTAATCATGAGCTCCAATGACTTCCTATGGTCTCCTAAATGATGTATGGTTGTTCCTTTACCTTATGCTATGTTACATGTTTATGGAATTGATGGAACTCCACCCTAGATGTTTCAGCCAAGCTTTATTTCTAGGGTTTGGGGTGGAGTTAGGGTTCAAAGAATGATGGTACATGTTTACCATAAAGTATTTATATGTATAGGATCAAGTATGTGGTAGAAACCATGTTAACTATAACCCTAAGGTTTAAGCTCCATGGTTATGTTTCATGTTTAGGTTATGATTTGATGCCATGCTTAATAGGGTTATCATGAATGTTTATGTTTTATGCCATGTATTTGAATGGTAGGTAAAATGTTATGGGAATCCTACCTATGCATGCTTATGTGATAAAGAGAACCATGTTAAGTTATATGCTAATGTTATGTTAAGAACCCTGCTAAGTTATTGTGTATGTTCATGATATGAATGATGTCATGATAAATATGATAGGTTTATGTTCATGATATGAATGATGCCATGATAAGTATGATAGGGTTATGTTCACAATAAGAATGATGATATGATAGGTATGTTATGTTAAGTTCATGATAAGGACGATGCCATGATAAGTATGTAATGTTTATATTCATGATAAGATTGATGCATGCCATGTTGTATGAATAAAGATGCATGTCATGCTTATGAAAGAAGATGCATACCATGTTTATGAATGAAGATAATGCTCATGCCTTACAGGCATCATGATGTTATGCAATAAGAATGAACAATGAAAGGACAAGCATGTGTTAAGTCATGCTTTATGTAACATGGTTATGCTATGAATGTTTGATGAATGATGAAACATGAAAAGTATTTTACTTTATGTATGGACTTGTACCGGACTGAAGTATGGGTCCAAGGGATGGGTACCTTAAGAACGCCCCAGTTTTGGACTACCGATGTTATCCACGGTTCTGGCACTACCGGAGCTGTGCAACAGGGATGGGCACCTTAAGAATGCCTCGGTTCGGGGACTACCGACTATGTTGTCCTTACCCTAGTAGGTTGGGGCTCGCGACCTCGGACTTGCTAGGGATGCGCGCTATGATGTATGTATGTGGTACAAGCCGGGGACCCCAAATGATGTTATGATGATTATGTTTAAGCAATTAAAAGTATGTTTTATAAGTTAAGCATCCTTATGTATATGCATTCCACTCATGCATCCATTCATGTTATGCATTATGCTATGATGATTAGATTTTTATGCTTACGCTTCATGTTAAGAAATATGCATGAGAATAAATGATCTATGCCATGATAATGTTAAGAAGATGTTCATATGTTATGATAGGAAGAATGTTCACTATGTTTATGTTTATGCTATGTATCATGCCATGCTTAGAATGTTGTTATGTTTATGTTCATGCCAAGTATTATGCCATGCTTAGAATGTTCACTATGTTTATGTTCATGCCATGCTATGTATACGATAAGTGATTTAAGATGTTATGTTCTAAGTAGAGCACCATGTATGTTAATGTTTTATGTGCTCATTATGAGATGATGAATGATGAATGGTTTTGTGAGTAGGAAAGAGTCTTACTAAGCCTGTGTGTTTATAGTCTTATTTCGTTATACCGCAGATCATTCAAGGGGACAATGAAGGAAGCAGCAGGAGGGCAAAAACGCATGTGTGTAGTAGTGACTTGGCCCAGGAAACCATATGCTTACTGTTTATGCTAGAACTTCACCTTGGTTACTTATATGTTTGAATAATGACTTATGGAACCTTATGATATGAGGTTATGAATGACATGATATGATGCTTAAGTTCAAAGTCAATATGCTAAGGTTCCTATGTCATTAAGTTAGGAATGGTAACAGGGCATGTATAAGTTAAAGTTATTCCGCTGCCTTATGATGTCCACATGCGCTAAGCATGTTAACGTAACGCCGCTTAGGAAAAAAAAAGCGGGCGTTATAGGTTGGTATCAGAGCAGTAACCATCTCACTACACACACATCAAGCCCTCTTCCTGCAGCTTCCAAGTAAGTACCCCTGTGCATATTTTATGATATTAAGCACTTCTAGGATACTTTATGATTCTAGAATATGCAAGAATGAATGATACCTTATGATAGATGATGGGAAGTATTTGCATATTTTATTTGCAAAATATGTACATATGTACATATGAACGATATTTTTCTATTGTTTTATTTATGAAGATCAAATAATTTAGAATTTAGTATGGGGGTAGGAATAGCAATAACTCATATTATCCATACTTGACCTTTATGAAGGGAAGTATGACTAGAAGATAGAGTAATAGAATTAATGAGACTACTTCATCGGCCGACCTGATGCTCGATATACCTTATATCATAACTTATCTTAAGTCACATCATAAGACAATCATGTATAAGTATTCTGCCTTATACATTAGTTCTAAGTTAGCCATAATACAATTGGTCATAAGTGTGACTCAACCTTATGTTCATAAACACGGTATTAACTGAGCACCATCATAATATTAGTAAGTAAGGTGAGCCTGGTATTAACATATGGTTATATAACCTATAATATAGTCTCATGTAGGGAAGTTTATGATAGCCTACATACATTATATTATAAAACTCTCACCCATGTTAGCGTATAGCATTAGTTCCATTATACTAATACTAATATAATTAATAGTTTAAGTCATACAGTATAACCTCAAATGATACGCATAGGGTAGTGTCCTAATTATATTAACCCCTATTGTAGATTAGGGGTCCACTATATTTTCATACTAATTATCAATATTAAATTAGCAACGTATGATTCTCTATTATCTTATATATAATATATAAGATTACCTTATGTTATTATATGGTAATATGATAAATATGACCTCACTTATCATATAATAACTATTAACTAATATAATTCATAGCTCATGTTGTGAATTAATATTTCGGAAGCATACTATTATTAGGTTTACCCATAATTATAATAACTATATACTTATGATATATGCATATAATTACATCATAGAGCTATTAATGACACTAGCTCAATTATACACTAAGGAGATAGATATGTCCCCACAAGTTTTGGACTCCAAGTTCTTAACGACCCTGCCTTCGGGAGAAATAATGACATCTGCTCACGTACTGCGTGTTGTGCTAGTCGGAATCGCAGAAAGAGAACTCTACTGCGATCTGATAATACTCGACATGCGGGATTACGATGTTATAATGGGGATGGATTTTTTGAGCAAATACGGTGCTTCTATCGAGTGCCGTAAGCAAAAGGTGATCTATTCGACCCGAGGCAGATACTATGTTTGAATTTATCGGAGAATCAGGAAAAAGAACCCGAAAATTCTTATCGACTCTCAAAACACGGAAGGGTTTGGACAAACAAGATGGTAATCCTAGCCTTCAGAGAATCAAACAGGAGATCCTAGAAGGAAAGGGTGATGGTTTTCGTATCGCCAAAGGGGAGTACTCTACCTTAGGTATCGTCTATGTATCCCTAATGATCCGGAGCTTCGAAAGGAGATACTGGCAGAGGCTCACGGAACCCCTTATTCGATGCATCGAGGATCCACCAAGATGTATCAGGATCTGAAGGAGAGGTTCTGGTGTTCCGGTATGAAGAGGGATGTGGCTCAAAATGTTAGCACTTGCAGGACTTGCCAGCAAGTAAAAGCAGAACACCAGCGATCCGGAGGAGTTCTGCAGCCACTTGCAATTCCGGAGTGGAAATGGGAAGACATCTCTATGGATTTCATTTCAGGGCTTCCCAGGACTACGAATGGATATGATGCAATATGGGTAATTGTGGACAGGCTGACAAAGTCTGCTCACTTCCTGGCGATCAAGATGACTTACTCGATTGAGCAACTGGCTCAATTATATGTCAAGGAAGTAATTAGGCTTCATGGAGTTCCCAAGACCATCATCTCAGATAGGGATGGTCGCTTTACTTCGCATTTTTGGGAATACGTTCAGAAGTCTCTCGGCACTAAATTGCGATTTAGCACCGCCTTTCACCCTCAGACGGACGAGCAAACTGAACGGGTGAATCAAATATTAGAAGATATGTTGAGAGCTTGTGCCCTGGATTTCAAGGGAAGTTGGTGTCGATATCTATGCTTGGCGGAATTCGCTTACAATAATAGCTACCAAGCTACTATCGGAATGGCACCTTATGAAGCCTTGTATGGGAGGAGATGTAGGTCTCCGATTTGCTGGTACGAGGGTGGTGAAAAGAAGGAAATGGGGCTCACAACGGATGTCATCGATAGCGCCACCCGGGCTATACAGAATATTCGACAACGGATATAGACTGCTCAGAGCTGGCAAAAGAGTTATGCCGACGTCTGGCGTAGACCACTGGAGTTTAATGCTGGAGATGGGGTATTTCTCAAAGTGGCCCCTATGAAGGGGGTGACCAGATTTGGGAAGAAAGGGAGACTAAGTCCGCGCTATGTGGGGCCGTACCTGATTCTGAAGAGAGTCGGTAAAGTGGCATATGAGCTAGAGCTGCCTCCAGAGATGTCAGCCATCCATAACGTATTCCATGTGTCTCTGGTGAAAAAGTGTATCCCAAATATGGACCAAGTGATCGAGCCACATACCGTGCAAGTGCAGGAGGACCTAAGCTATGAGAGCAGACCCATCCAGATATTGGATAGGGAAGTCAAGAAGCTGAGGAGTAAGGAAGTACCCTTAGTCAAGGTCCTATGGCAAAGT
Organism: Boesenbergia rotunda; assembly: GCA_024364735.1. Classification (NCBI taxonomy): domain Eukaryota; kingdom Viridiplantae; phylum Streptophyta; class Magnoliopsida; order Zingiberales; family Zingiberaceae; genus Boesenbergia; species Boesenbergia rotunda. Next base: position 208,759 of record JAGFNQ010001274.1, on the reverse strand, counting down.
CAACGGTTCGAAGAAGCTACCTGGGAGCGCGAGGACGAGATGAGGCGCAAGTACTCGGAGTTATTCTAAGTTTGAGGACGAACTTTCACGAGGTATGGGGGATTGTAATGACCAAGAAAATTTTCTTAATATTTTCGTAAAATATTGAGCATGTCTAGATAATTTTTCGAGGGGCCTAGAAATAATTATGTAAAATTTGGCCTAGAAATCCATGTTTTCTCATTTAAATTGAGAAAACTAGGTACTAATGAGCATTAAATGGGCTCCAAAAATGGGTATTAATTAGGTAAAATTAATATAAATATAAAAGAATTTTATTTATGAATATTAGCATAATTATGGGTGATTTTAGGGGGATTTTCGGAATTTAGGAAATAAAAATAATAAAATAAATGAAATAAAAATAAAATAGAAATAAGGTGCATGAGCCAAGGATTGAACCTTGGACCTCTTGTACAACCATGTATGCTTTAACCAACTCACCTAGCAAGAGAATGTTAGGAGGGAATGAAGTGGATATTAGTTGAGGCTTAAAAGAAGATGAAGGGTCATGGAGAGACTCTTCATTTACCTCTTTAATGGATGATAAATAGGGGGGTTTGGGAGTTTCTTTCTCTCTTCCTTCAATTGCATTTCCTCCTCTCCTCCTTCCTCATTCTAGCTGAATACCTCCAAGGGAGTTCTCCCTTGGAAAAGCTTCCATCAAGGCTCCATCTCCTAGATCTAAAGTCTTTACAAGAGTACAACGGCAAGGAGGGATCAAGGGTCAAGAGCTCTACAAGTTCTTTCTTTCTTAAGGTATAAAAATCAAGGAATCCTAAGGTAAGACTCCCTCACCTGTGGTATAATAGTTCCTTATGATTTTCATGATTTTTAGTATGATATAGTGGTGGGTTTTTGGATTTGATGTTGAAAGGAAAGAAAAGCAAGAACCTTATGCTTAAGGGTTTCGGCCACCATGATTTTTAGATCTATAATTATGCTAAAAAATTGTATAATGCTATTTAATGTTCCCATATGATGTTTATAGGTTTAGTATAATTTTTGAGAATTTTTGGAGTACCCTAGGATACCCTAGGGTTTCGGCCAACATGAAAGAAACAAAGTAAGCACCCTAGGATACCCTAGGGTTTCGGCCACAATGTTTAAGGGTCCTTAATGATGTTAAAAATATCCATAATGTTGGTTAATGTTTTCTCATGATGTTTAGAGGTTAAATACAATTTTTGAGAATTTTTGGGGTACCCTAGAGACCCCATATGTTTCGGCCAACCTCAAGGACCCAAGGGTTAGGGTTGAGTCTTTAACTTCAAGTATATGTTTTATGTGTTGCCATGATATAAGGGAGATGGAGGGTGATTGATGTGAATTTTCACATGGCCTAGAGGCTCTACAAGTTTCGGCCAAGATGGGTGAATAGAATTAAAGTTACGATTTATTTCAAGTAAGGGCTCCAATGGCTCCATGGTAAGATGTGATTAGTGTTTTATGAGTTATTGGGGATTTTAATGGAATTTTTCCATACCCCCAAGGCCTTATAAGTTTCGGCCAGCCCTAGGAAAGTGGCTTAAAGGTTAGGGTTAACCCTAATCATGAGCTCCAATGACTTCCTATGGTCTCCTAAATGATGTATGGTTGTTCCTTTACCTTATGCTATGTTACATGTTTATGGAATTGATGGAACTCCACCCTAGAAGTTTCGGCCAAGCTTTATTTCTAGGGTTTGGGGTGGAGTTAGGGTTCAAAGAATGATGGTACATGTTTACCATAAAGTATTTATATGTATAGGATCAAGTATGTGGTAGAAACCATGTTAACTATAACCCTAAGGTTTAAGCTCCATGGTTATGTTTCATGTTTAGGTTATGATTTGATGCCATGCTTAATAGGGTTATCATGAATGTTTATGTTTTATGCCATGTATTTGAATGGTAGGTAAAATGTTATGGGAATCCTACCTATGCATGCTTATGTGATGAAGAGAACCACGCTAAGTTATATGCTCATGTTATGTTAAGAACCCTGCTAAGTTATTGTGTATGTTCATGATATGAATGATGCCATGATAAATATGATAGGTTTATGTTCATGATATGAATGATGCCATGATAAGTATGATAGGGTTATGTTCACAATAAGAATGATGCTATGATAGGTATGTTATGTTAAGTTCATGATAAGGACGATGCCATGATAAGTATGTAATGTTTATGTTTATGATAAGAATGATGCATGCCATGTTGTATGAATAAAGATGCATGTCATGCATATGAAAGAAGATTCATACCATGTTTATGAATGAAGATAATGCTCATGCCTTATAGGCATCATGATGTTATGCAATAAGAATGAACAATGAAAGGACAAGCATGTGTTAAGTCATGCTTTATGTAATATGGTTATGCTATGAATGTTTGATGAATGATGAAACATGAAAAGTATTTTACTTTATGTATGGGCTTGTACCGGACCGAAGTATGGGTCCAAGGGATGGGTACCTTAAGAACGTCCCGGTTTTGGACAACCGAAGCTGTCAACGGTTCTGGCACTACCGGAGCTGTGCAACAGGGATGGGCACCTTAAGAACGCCTCGGTTCGGGGACTACCGACTATGTTGTCCTTACCCTAGTAGGTTGGGGCTCGCGACCTCGGACTTGCTAGGGATGCGCGCTATGATGTATGTATGTGGTACAAGCCGGGGACCCCAAATGATGTTATGATGATTATGTTTAAGCAATTAAAAGTATGTTTTAAAAGTTAAGCAACCTTATGTATATGCATTCCACTCATGCATCCATTCATGTTATGCATTATGCTATGATGATAAGAATTTTATGCTTACGCTTCATGTTAAGAAATATGCATGAGAATAAATGATCTATGCCATGATAATGTTAAGAAGATGTTCATATGTTATGATAGGAAGAATGTTCACTATGTTTATGTTTATGCTATGTATCATGTCATGCTTAGAATGTTGTTATGTTTATGTTCATGCCAAGTATTATGCCATGCATAGAATGTTCACTATGTTTATGTTCATGCCATGCTATGTATACGATAAGTGATTTAAGATGTTATGTTCTAAGTAGAGCACCAAGTATGTTAATGTTTTATGTGCTCATTATGAGATGATGAATGATGAATGATTTTGTGAGTAGAAAAGAGTCTTACTAAGCCTGTGTGCTTATAGTCTTATTTCTTTATACCGCAGATCATTCAAGGGGACAATGAAGGAAGCAGCAGGAGGGCAAAAACGCATGTGTGTAGTAGTGACTTGGCCCAGGAAACCATATGTTTACTGTTTTTGCTAGAACTTCACCTTGGTTACTTATATGTTTGAATAATGACTTATGAAACCTTATGATATGAGGTTATGAATGACATGATATGATGCTTAAGTTCAAAGTTAATATGCTAAGGTTCCTATGTCATTAAGTTAGGAATGGTAACAGGGCATGTATAAGTTAAAGTTATTCCGCTGCCTTATGATGTCCACATGCCCTAAGCATGTTAACGTAACACCGCTTAGGAAAAAAAAACGGGCGTTATATAATGGATCTAATCCTGATCCATTAATTAAGATCCATTCCACTAAAGGATCTTAATTGAACTTCCTCATCAACCCCCATATTTTCATATGGGCTCCACATATTACGAGTCGTCCATCCCCCCGTGTTTAAGATCTCGCATGCTCGTTATTTAATTAAATTACTGATAATTTAAATTAATTAACTTCTGGATCCTTGATTAGTACCACTCAACCTTATCAACCTGCCGAATCAAATCCACCTGCAGGGTTTAGCACGATGAACCTTTTGAGCTCATCAAGGGGGCATCATCATCCCGACTCACCAGGACATGGATTTCATCAATAATCATTGACACATCATATTATTAATATTATTTCCCAACATACCGAGTCTGTCAATCTAACAGAATAGATCTCGCTCATTGATAAATCAAAGAAACAATAATTAATAATATATGCCCGATATTATTTCGCAATTAAGGGATCGTCCTCCTAATATCAACTGAGGTCCTATCCAATTATCTAGTCAGTACAAATCGGATAACCTCAGGTTTTGGTCCTACCCAATGTACTCAAATCACACTAGTGTAATTCTATGGTCAAGACCAACCACACCTAATTACACTACAACTATGGCGATGGGTTGTCCAATTCCATCTCGGTTGTGGGCCTCTATTTTATACTAAGCAAGGAACCGATAACATGATCTTCTGTGTGACACCACACACCATGTTATCTACAATGCAAAGCAATAGGACTTTGTGTATGTACTATTATAAACAAACACCAACTGCAGTGTGATTCTCTTTACATAATAACGATGTTCATATAATAAAAGTCATGTCATTCAGTATACACATCTTACAGTGTATACAAGAGAGGTGATGGAAACGTAGTGGTATAGCTTGTACTATACGTAGATGACTATTGCTCATTGACAATAATGTCAAAGTGTTATCAGACGTAAGGGTATGATTGTCCAAACAATTTGATATGAAGGACTTGAGAGAAGCTAGACACATCCTTGCGATCAAAGTTATAAGGGATCACAAGAAAAGGATATTGTGCTTATCTCAAGCTTCATACATTGACACTATCCTAGCTCGTTTAAGCATGCAAAACTCCAAGAAAGGTTTTCTACCTTTTCGGCATGGAGTACCTCTATATAAGGAGATGTGTCCTAAAACATCAAAGTAGATAGAGGAGATAAAGGTAGTTCCTTATACTTCGGCTATAGGAAGCCTAATGTATGCTATATTATGTATGAGATCGGATATCTATTTTACCATGGGCATGGTTAGCAGATATAAGAGTAATCTAGGACAAGGACATTGGACTGCGGTAAATCATATATTAAAGTGCTTGATAAGGACTAGGAATTATATCCTAGTTTTCTAGGCAGATCAATTCCTCCATATGCGTTACACAGATTCTGATTTCCAATCTGATAGGGATAATAGTAAGTCTACCTCGGGATATGTGTTTACTTTGGGTAGTGGAGCCATAGTATTGAGGAGTATCAAGCAGAAATACATTTCAGACTCCACTATGGAAGCTAAGTATGTGGTGGCCTCTGAGGCAACCAAAGAAGTTGTATGGCATAGGAACTTCTTAATGGACTTAGATGTGATTCCTGGTTTGCCCAGAGTTATCACAATTTATTGTGATAACAGTGGTGCTGTAGCAAACTCGAAGGAGCCACGAGCCCATAAGGCAAGTAAACACATAGTGTGCAAGTACCACTTGATACGAGACATCGTAAAACGAGGAGAAGTTGTTGTCACCAAGATTACATCAGATGATAAGCTGGCAGATCCTTTCATTAATGCCCTTCCAGCGAGAGCTTATGATAGACATGTGGAGGGAATGAGAATCAGATGTATGACAGTTTGATAGCAGCATAGTCTTTTAGTATAAATGGGAGATTGTTAAGATTTATACTAAACGCCTAGCTTTTGTATGAACATCTATATTTTGGAATAAGAATCACATAGTCATTGTTTGCATTTTATATTTGATATATATATTATTGTCCTTTACATTGTAGATAACATGCCACATAGAAGATCATGTTATCAGTCCCTTGTAAAGTATAAGTAGTGGCTCACAACCGAGATGAATTTGGATAATCCATTGGAATGGTTGTAGTGTAATTTGGTATTAGTCTATCTTGACTGTAGAATTACACTAGTACACTTTGTGTGTATAGAGTAGGACCAACTTGAGGTGATTCAATTTATATTGACTATAAAATCGAATCAGACCTCAGATATTATGATATACATGCTCTTAATCCCGATATAATAACGGGCACATATACTTAATATCTATTTCTTTGGTTTACCAATGGGTGAGATTTATTTGTTAAATCAATAGGCCCGGTAAATTGAAAAATAATATTATTTACATGATGTGTCATTGATTATAGAAGGAAACCGTGTCCTAATGTGTTAGGATGATGATGTCCTCTTGAGGAGCTCATAAAAGTTCGTCATGTAAATCCTGCAGGTGGACTTAGTCCGACATGATGATAAGGTTGAGTGGTACTACTCATGGAGTTAAATACTAATTAATTAAATTATCAGTAATTTAATTAATTAATGGACATGAGAGGTCTTAAACAATAGGAGATTATATACAGATAATATGGTGAAGCCCATATTTATTTATGGGGTTGGTGCGGTAGTTCAATGATAACTCATTAGTGGAGCGGGTTATCATTAATGGATCGAGCTTAGGATTCATTAGGAGACCAAAACCAACTCCTCCTCATGGTCCCTATTGTAGGATCGTTTCCGGTATGCTAGAGGGGGGTGAATAGCGATTTTTGAACCCCATTCTTCCTACACGGTTAGTTGCACAGCGGAATATACAATAAAAACAATAAACAATACTAACCAATGCTAACAATGAAGATTTACTTGGTATCCACCCAGGACGGGTGACTAATCCAAGAATCCATCGGTGGATCACTCCGCGGATAACCTCCGGCTAGTCCTCGTCGCTCCTTGTGGGTGGAGAAACCTCGCCACAATACTTCGGACGCTATCTAAGCACAAAAGACTACTAACTCACTTTACCCAAGCGAGTTTCGTCAAGAATCTCAGCCACCACGAAGTCCTCTTTAAATAGTACTCGGGCTGAACCCCTCGCTACAAGTCGACTGCCTCCAGGGCAGTCGATTAGTGCCACTGAAATTCGACCATTGCACTCCAACGTTCGAATTCTCAGCCAGCTTACCAGCCACCTACCAGTCGATTGCCCCCTGGGCAGTCGACTGGTCCTAGGTTGAGACCATTCTGTGAGAGTCACCAGTCGACTGCCCTCAGGACAGTCGACTGGTCTACTCATGTAACAGCCCATAAAAATCCTTTCAATAATTTTCTTGATAATATTGATCATGCCTATATGGATTCGTGAGTAATATAGGAACCTTAGCATAATTTCTTATATGGATTAAAAACTATGTACTAATGGGTCTTACATGGAATCTTCTAGTACCATGGTTATTAGTAAATTTTAGGTAAAATTGAACATAAATAGAAATGGGTTCAAATAAGAATATTAGCATGACTCTTAGTGGGCCTTATGTGGGCCTTGCCAAAAATAAAAAAAAAGGAATAAAAATAAAGTGCATGCACCAAGGATTGAACCTTGGACCTAAGGTAGAGACAGCCTCATCATGCATGTACTAACCAATTCACCTAGCAAGGGAGTGCTAGTGGAAAAGGAAGAGGATTTTAGTTAAGGCTAAAGGAAGTGAAGAGTCACCATGAGAGGAGGCACCATGTCTCTTCACTTGCCCTTCACTTAGTATAAAAGAGAGGGGAAGAGAAATGAAGAGGTAACTTGGCACTTAAGTTATTGCTTTCTTTTTTTCTTCTTCCACCAAGGCTTTTCCCCTCCCTCTTCTTCCTCCTTCTAGCTAAAATCTACAAGGGGTTTTTCCCTTGGAAAAGCTTCACAAGAAGACTTCCTCTTGAGGATCCAAGGCTTCCTGCAAGGCTACAAGGGCTAAGGAGAGTTCTAGGGTCAAGAAGGTTTTCTTGTGTTTCTCTAATCAAGGTTTATAACCAAGATCAAGAAAAGTAAGACTCCCTCACCTGTGGTATAATAGTTTATGTTGCTTATCATGATTTAAGATGTTGTTTGGGATTTATATTGAGAAAACCATGGATTAGGGCTTCTAGGAATTTCGGCCAAAGCATGTTTTTGGGTCTAAGATGATGTTAAAATCCCACTTATGTTTCCTAATGTTTTCTTATGATAAGTAAAGTGAAAATTAAGATTTCAGAAAATTTTCTAGCACCCTAAGACCCTCTAGGGTTTCATCCACCATCAACAATTCATGGTTAGGATTAGATTTAAACCCCCAAGCATGTATATTATGTTTCCCTATGATATAATGGATATTAATTATGAATGATATGAATTTTTCCATGTGCTAATGACCCTCTAGGGTTTCAGCCAAGATCAAGTTGTAGAGCTAGGACTTAGGGTTAGCCCCAATCATGGGTTCTAATGACTTCCTATGGCATTGTATGTATGGAGTTGGATGTAAATTGTGAATGATATGAATTTTTCCATGTACTTGTGACCCTTTAGGGTTTCGGCCAAGGTCAAGTTGTAGGGCTAGGACTTAGGGTTAGCTCCAATTATGGGATCTAATGGCTTTCTATGGCATTGTATGTAATGTATGGACTTTCTTTTACTTATGGGACCTTTCATGTTGCTTGAATAATGGGATCTCCTCCTATAAAACTTTCAGCCAAGCACCCAAATTAGGGTTTGGGTTGGGTTAAGGTTTAAGGGATACTTGTTTATGGTTTACTATGATGTATGTATACGTTTAAGCATGTTGTAAGAATTTTATGTTACCTAAAACCCTAACTTTATGTGCTATATATCATGACTTTGTATACTTAGGTTATGTACTATGTTATTCATGAATGTTTTAAACCATATACCATGAACACCTGTATTATGAAGTAGGCCTCATGTTGGGTAGAATGATGCATGTATGATGTTAAAGGCCTATGATAGATATATGGTTATGAAGATCTATGCATGATCTATGTTGAATACCATGAACCTAGGTAGTATGTATTATGCTAATAAAGATCCTACCCATGCATGTTTTATGATAGATACTATGATGATGTATGCTAGGTGATATGTACCATGTATGTAAGGCATGCTTACCTTGTGTACCATGATCATGCAAGCTTTATGAACTAAGACGAATTTTATGCCTTAAGGCATAATTATGCATGTATGTCATGTCCTATGAGTGAAGATGATGAATGAAGATGATGTTTATGCCTTTAAGGCATAATGATGTTTGCATTAAGTATGAATGATGAAATGCCAAGTATGCGTTATGTCATGCTTCATGTAACAAGATTATGTTTATGACTTTAAGTATGCTATGTATGTTTTATGAATGATGAAGTATGTGAAGTTACTTTACTTTATGAATGGGCTTGTACCGGACCGAAGTAAGGGTCTGAGGGATGGGCACCATAAGAATGCCTCTGTTTTGGACTACCGTAGCTGTCCACGGTTCTAGGACTACCGTAGCTGTCCAACAGGGATGGGCACCTTAAGAAAGCCTCGGTTCTAGAACTACCATAGTTGTTCCTACCCTAGTAGGTCGAGACTAGCTACCTCGCATGTACTTAGGGATGCGCGCATATAATGTATGTATGTGGTACAAGCCGGGGACCTCCATGATGTTATGATTATGTTTAAGTATTTATAATTATGATTTTCAAATAAGCATCATTATGTTATATGCATTTGACTTATGCATCCATTCATGTTAAGCATCTACACCATGTTAAGTATTTCATATGTTTATATGTATGTCAAGAACAATGCCATGTTAAGTATTTCATATGTTTATATGTATGTCGAGAACCATGTCATGTTAAGTATTTCATATGTTCATATCTATGTCAAGAATCATGCCATTTTAAGTATTTCATACATTTATGTTTATGTAAGAACCATGCCATGTTATGTGCTTTATATGCCTATGTTGTATATCAAGAACTTCTATATGTTAAGAAGGTTATATGTTTTATGTTATGCGATGTACGGTTTTAGTGAGTAGGAAAGAGTCATACTAAGCCTATGTGCTTATAGTTTTACTTTCTTATACCACAGATCAATCAAGAGGATATTAAGGGAAGCAGCAGGAGGGGCAAGAGTGTGTGTGTGGCAGTGACATGTCAAGGGAAAAAGAAAAAAATTCTTATATTTATACTTTGTCACATGTCTTATGTTTTGCATAGTCTTCTTATGTTTCATGCTATACTTATGATAGTTATGCCTAAAGGATAACTTACTACCTATGCTGCTTATGGATGATATATGTGATTTTCATATCATGATGTTACGTATGATGTTAACATGCTAAGTTACCATCTCATTATGTTAAGGAAAGATAGTTAAGACATGTCTACATAATTCAAGTGTTACTTGCATGTATGAACAAAGTTTTTAAATTAGTCCACTGCATTATGATGTTCGCATGCCTATATTGTTGGTGCAGGAAGCACCATATCGAACCTTGTTTTGATATTGGCAAAGGATTCAAAGTTAAGTTTGTTTGTGATCTAACATGTCTCTTGAGTGTGCAGAGTACAAAGCCCTAGCGAAGGACTGCTAGGCACCTGGCGAAGGACTGCCAGTATCCAAGACCTAGCGAAGGACTGCTAGGCACCTGGCGAAGGACTGCCAGTATCCAAGCCCTTGCGAAGGACTGCTAGGCAACTAGCGAAGGACTGCCAGTATCCAAGCCCTAGCGAAGGACTGCTAGGCAACTGGCGAAGGACTGCCAGTATCCAAAGCCCTAGCGAAGGACTACTAGGCACTGGCGAAGGACTGCCAGCACCAAAAGCCCTAGCGAAGGACTACAAGCACCAAAAGCCCTAGCGAAGGACTGCTAGGCAACTGGCGAAGGACTGCCAGTTCACAAGACCTGACAAAGGACCGTCAGGCAAAAGTCCAACCAAAGGAGCGGTTGGCATCAGGTAAACTCTCCCGAGTGGAGTAGGTGAGGACGCGTTCCCCGTCGAGGGAACAGTAGGCGTCGGTTCGACCTAGGGCTCCATTTTGGAGACCAAAGTCAGAACCAAGACAGCTAAGGCTGTATAAAATTAATTGTTTTATTGTGTTTTGGACTAACCCTTGATGCAGGACCGAAGGAACGTGTGTCTGCAACTCAGAGAGACTCAAAGGAGTGAGACAACAACTGAGTAAGGCGCCCTGAGTGTCCAGGGCGCCCTCAAGGTGAACCAGAACCAAGCGAAGCAAAATGGGCTTCGGCTGCTTACTGGGCAAGGCGCCCTTAGCAGCCAGGGCGCCCTCGTCAGCCAGGGCGCCCTCAGCGCCGAAGGCGCCCTCAGGAGCCAAGGCGCTTCGCGCCTAAGCCAACAAAGGCGATCAACTCTATCCAGCCGAGAAGACCGGGTCAACCAAGGCGGCCTCAGCGACCAGGGCGCCCCAGAGGTCAAACCTCATCCCTATTCCGGTGGGATAACGCTTGACCGAGCGAAGCACGGATCGGATGACACGTGGCAGGGCGCCCCCGACGTCCAGGGCGCCCTAGGTGCTATAAATAGCACACCTCGACCCCAAGCTTGGTAACAACTTCGCTCCAATGCTTCCATACTCTTCTGTGCTCACGCCCTGCTCCGGAAACTGCCCAACTCGAGCCGACGACGTCTCGCTGCTCCGGAAAGTCAACCTACAACCGGACGTCGGTAAAAGAAGAGTTTCAATTTTTTATTTACAGTTTACGTTGCTATACTTGTAATCTCTTTTTTGTAAACTGAATTTGCGCTCATATAGAATTGCCCAAAGTAAACGATCAACGATAGTGGGCCTTGGAGTAGTAGTCGACACAGGCTCCGAACCAAGTAAAAATCACTGTGTCCTTTGTGTTGGTTTTTGTTTTTGTTTAATTCCGCTGCGTACGTACTCTTTAATATAATTCGAAAATTTTCCGATATTCACCCCCCCTCTATCGGGCTCCTCGATCCAACATATATGTGTGTTGGCGTAACGCCGCCTCTCGCCACACCGGAACGTGGGGGAAAAAGGCGGGCGTTACAACTCACATACCTAAGGTTACCCTTCCCGAGTACATGTCACTCCGCACTCGAACCCTAGGATTCCCCGAGTACAATCACACAGCACTCGTACCCTCACGTCTCGACTGACTCCTCATCCACAACCTCGACTATTGCCTTCGCACCCTCTTCATCTTTGGCTCCCATCCCTCGGATGCACGTAAGCCTCCAGCTTGCCTCCATGCCATCCTTCACGCATGCCTTGAAGTCCATGCCCATCAGCTCATCATCCCTGCTCTCCATGGTCCCTCGGGTGCACACAAGCCTCCAGCTTGTCTCCATGCCACCCTTCACGGTACCGAGGCCGTCCAGTCAAGTCCATATGTGTAACCTGTACAACCTGCACACTCAACATACACATATGAGATAACAAGGGTAAACCTAACTTAAACCCTGTAACGACCCAGAAAATTCTCTTAATATTTTCTTAAGATATTGAGCATGTCTAGATAATTTTCCGAGGGGCCTAGAAATATTAATAGAAAATGTGGCCTAGAAATCCATATTTTTCTCATTTAAATTGAGAAAATTAAGTACTAATGGGCCTTATATGTGCTTTTTAGTACCATAATTATTGGAGACTTTTAGGTAAAAATTAATATAAATATAAAGGGGTTTTAATGAGAAATATTAGCATAATTATGGGGGAATTTTTAGAGGATTTTTGGAATTTTAGGGAAAATAATAGGAAATAAAAGGAAAAATAAAATAAAAATAAGGTGCATGGACCAAGGATTGAACCTTACACCTCTTGTACAACCATGCATGCTCTAACCAACTCACCTAGCAAGGAAATATTATGAGGGAATGAAGTGGATATTGGTTAAGGCATAGAAGAAGATAAAGGGTCATGGAGAGACTCTTCATTTACCTCCTTAATGGGTTATAAAGAGGGGGGTTTGGGAGTTACCTTTTTCCTTCCATCACTTAGCATTTTCTTCCTCCTCCTTCCCTCATCCTAGCCGAACACCATAAGGATGATTTTCCTTGGAAAAGCTTCACAAGAGGGTCTCATCTCCAAGATCTAAAGGCTTCCCAAGGTTACAAGGGCTAGAGGTGACTTAAGGTCTAAGGAGTTCTTTTGATTCTCTATAATCAAGGTGAAAAATCAAGAAACCCCAAGGTAAGACCCCCACCTGTGGTGTAATGGCTTTTCCTTGATATAGATATGATCTAACTTGTTATTTAAGATCTATGATGAAAATCCATGAAGAAGAAGTTAGGGTTTCGGTCACTTGCAAGTTTCATGGCTAGGTTTAGTTTCTAAACTCCCAAATGATGGTTCTTATGATTGATTATGATGTAAGTGTTGTTAGTGGTGATTTACATGAAATTTTACATGATTATAGGGCCTAATGAATTTTGGCCAAGAACCCTAACCCATGGTTGGGCCTTGATCTAACCTTCCAACATATATGTTTTGGGTTTCCTATGGCATGATGGGTAGAAATTGTGTTTTATAAGAATTTTTCATGAACTTTAGGGACCCTTGAAGTTTCGGCCAAGAGCAAGAACTAGGGTTAAGGGATTAGGGTGGGCCTTAAGTATGGAATCAAATGGTTCCTATGGCCTAGTAGGTATGTATGAGATGTTGTTTGGGAATTTATGTGAAGTTTTCATGGACCTAGGGTTCCTTGGGGCTTTCGGCCAAGGACATAACCTAGGGCTAGGGTTGGGTTAAACCTACAAAGATGCTTGTTTATAGGTTACCAAGATGTATGTTTAAGTATGATGGAAGAATTTCTATGTTAACCAAACCCTTAGTGTATATGTCATGAATTATATGTTAGGTCATAAACGTTTAGACATGTGCCATGATTTATGAATGATATGTATGTATGCCATGTTTTATGAGTAGTATGTATGTATGCCATGTTTTAGAAATGATATGTAGGTATGCCATGTTTATGTAGGAATGTCATGGTTTATAGATGATATGTATGTATGCCATGATTTATGAATAATTTGTATGTATGCCAACCTTTATGAATGATGTGTACATATGCCATGTTTAAGAATGAAAATGATGAATGAAGTTAAAGTTCATGCCTTCGAGGCTTAATGATGTTATGGAATGAAAATGAAGAAAGAAGTTCAAGTTCATGCCTTCAAGGCATAACGATGATGTTAAGTGTGATGAATGAATGAATATGCTATGAATGATTATGAATGAAGAAGCATGTGAAAGTATTTTATTTTATGAATGAGCTTGTACCGGACCTATGTAAGGTCCACGGTTCTGGACTACCGATGAAGCTGTGCACGGTTTGGGACTACCGATGAAGCTGTCCTTACGGTTCGGGACTACCGATGAAGCTGTCCTTACCCTAGTAGGTCGAGATTAGCTACCTCGCATTTACTTAGGGATGCGCTCATATGATGTATGAATGTGGAACAAGCCAGGGCCCAATGAATGTTATGATTATGTTAAAGTATTTAAAAGCATGATTTTAAAGATTAAGCACCTTATATATATATATACATTTGCCACATGCATCCATCCATGTTATGCATTATATTTATGATAAGAATATTATGCAAAGTAAGTTTATGCAAGGTATGTTTATGCAAATGATTTATTTATGTTTATGCTATGTTAGGATGCCGTGATTTTATTTATAGTCATGCTAATTTATGATGCCACGATTTATTTATGTTTATGCTAATTTATGATGCCATGATTTATTTATGTTTATGCTAAGTTAGGATGCCGTGATTTTATTTATAGTCATGCTAATTTATGATGCCATGATTTATTTATGTTTATGCTAATTTATGATGCCATGATTTATTTATGTTTATGCTAAGTTAGGATGCCATGATTTTATTTATAGTCATGCTAATTTATGATGTCATGATTTATTTATGTTTATGCTAATTTATGATGCCATGATTTATTTATGTTTATGCTAAGTTAGGATGTCGTGATTTTATTTATAGTCATGCAAATTTATGATGCCATGATTTATTTATGTTTATGCTAATTTATGATGCCATAATTTATTTATGTTTATGCCAAGTTAGGATGCCATGATTTTATTTATAGTCATGCTAATTTATGATGTCATGATTTATTTATGTTTATGCTAATTTATGATGCCATGATTTATTCATGTTTATGCTAAGTTAGGATGCCATGATTTTATTTATAGTCATGCTAATTTATGATGCCATGATTTATTTATGTTTATGCTAAGTTACCATGTTCATGTTTATACGATGTATGGATTTTGTGAGTAGGAAAAGGGTCTTACTAAGCCTCCGTGCTTATAGTTTTATTTTCTTATACCGCAGATTAAGCAAGAGATTTCAAAGGAAGCAGCAGGAGAGGCAAGATCATGTGTGTGTGGTAGTGACATGGCCAAGAGGCCCTCTCATTTCACTGATTGCATGTGTTGTTATCTTACCATACTTATGTTGGTTATGCTTTACTTATGATAGCTATGCCTATGAAACAACCTACTACCTATGAAGTTATGGATAAACTACTTGCTACCTGAAAGGCTTATGAATGAATTATGAAAAGTAAATAATCATGATGCTATGCATACGGGTAATAGGTTACCTGAAATGCTCATGGAAGCTTATGAATGTGTTACGAAAGGTTGATATCATGATGCTAGATATGTGTCTATGATTTAAGCACTAATTGCATGGTTAAAAGCATGTGAAAAAGAATTTATGATTCCGCTGCATTAAGAGGTTTTCTATGCACATGTAAGTTTAGCGTAACGTCGCTTATGGAAAAAAAAACGGGCGTTACAAACCCTTTGCCCAAACATCAAAACACTTGGTCACTCCGAACCACAGATTGCCTCAACAATCTCTCCCTTTTTGATGTTTGGCAATCCGTTTAAGTTAGGGAAAGCAAGATAGTAGTCAATAGCAAAAACCATGCTAAAACAAATGCATATGCAACACATACATGGATCCTATCCCAAGGTATCTCACACGTAACTCTCCATGTTAGGACTTTTCACACCTAACCTTCCAGGTTAGGATTTTCCCACACCTAACCCTCCAAGTTAGGATTTTCAACACCTAACCCTCCAAGTTAGGATTTTTCCACACCTAACCTCCAAGGTAGGATTTTTCCACAGCTAACCTCCAAGTTAGGAATATTTCACACCTAACCTCCAAGTTAGGAATTTTCCACACACCTAACTTCCCAATTTAAGACTTTTCACCAAAACGGGCTTTTTATAGCTTCTCCCAAGCTCCCCCTACATTTGACTTACAAAGGCTTTTTAAGGACCTCTCCAAGGTTCTCCTTACGCCAAGAATGGAGCAACCATGCTCCCCCTTAATCTCAACTCCCCATAAACCTAGGGTTTCTAGCAAAGGTAAGTTTGGTTTCCCAACTTAAACCCAAACTTCTCCCCCTTTGCCATACATCAAAAAGATCCCAATAATATCTCAATTATCGGTTCTTTTAATCCCTAATGGTTCTAAACACAGTGTATTAAACTCCCATACACTTGTTTCACACCATTTGGACACCAAACCAGCTGCTGATACACACATCAACCCTGGGCAGTCGACTGGCCCAAATGGCAGTCGACTGATACTCTGAATATCAGTTTTCTGGCCAAATTTAGAAATTTGCCAGAAATTCCACAAATCTCCCAAAATTCTCAAATTTCGTGGAGAAATTTGTGGTACTCATACCTACTTGGGAAAAATACATTCCATAATGTATTTATCACCGTTCCCATCTTGACACAAAACCCAAATGTTTCCTATGAAAATTAAGGCAAACAAGGAGGCAACCTCCCCCTTAACCTATGCCTTACGCCAATTTTCATTTTTCCCAGGTTAAGTTCTACCCAACTTAACCTCCTAACACCATGTTGAGTTATACCCAACTCAACTTCCAAGTTTCCCATTTGACACTATCAAAGAATTGCCCCCAAAGCAACCTTTTCCCTAGTGTCAAAAAGAACTCAACAACATTTTGAACAATTCTAAAGATTTGCAAACATATTTGCTACGATGTATCCCATCTTAGAAAAATATGATTTCATGAAAACCACAAATGTGCTTGACTTTTGGTACAACTTCCAATTTTCACAAAAGATTGGCATTTTGTATCAATCTTGAACTCAAATCATGATTCCTTGTGTTTACCAACTCTAACCATTAATTTACACAAAGAATTGTCCTCAATTCTCCCTTTTGATTTCTCAATCCTAGATACCTATGTGAGATATCCATATCCTTTGATTCATCAAAAGCTTAACATCCAATATAATCCAATCTATGAATTTCAAATCACATAATATCAACCCATAAGATCTCAAAAGATCACATAATTCTTTCCTATGTTTCCAACTCGTCTAACATGCCTTTTTCCTTATTCTCACTGATCAGTCGACTGCTCATATGGCAGTCGACTCCCAAATCGAGCAGAGAGTTTCTGGGCTGAGACCAGTCGACTCCCCCTAGGGCGGTCGACTGGTACCTGACTTTCAGGTTTTTTCAGTCAAATTTTAGAAATCCCTAAATAATTCTACAAATCTCCAAAAATTATGAAATTTCGTGGAGAGATTTTTGGGGCCAATGTCTACTTGGGAAAAATACGTTTCCAAACAAATGTACTCTGGATCCCATGATTGGCACGAAACTCAACTTATCCTAAAGTGTATCATTGAAACTCATCCCAAATGTCTCAATTGTGATTTCTCCTCAATGTATCTTCCAATGCGTGATCACAATTCATTTCTAACATTGAATTATGCGGTATTTACACATTAAAACCTAATTTTACACAATATAATTGTATTTTCACCATTTTCTCCCTAAAACTCCATCTAATGTGCCAAAACCTAGGATTAAGACTTACCCAAGTCTTCCAATCCCTTTGGCACATTTCCTACTCTACGTAAGCCGTCCTAGGGAAACCATCTATTTGAGATCCATTTACCATGGACCCCAAAGGCTCCTAGAGCTCCCCCTTGAGCTCTGAGCCTTAGCCAACTCCATAGGTGACTCAACCCATAGTAGACCACATCGATGTGCCACTGATGATTTTTACCCTACAAAATGGGCCTTCTTAACCTTGGACACCTTGTCTTTGGTTAAATCATTCTTTTTCCCTTTGGATGACACTCCCTTGTCATCCTTGGACTTACCCTCCTTGCCATGATTATATGCTTCCCCAGCATATTTCTTTCCATTTTCCTTGGAGGTCTTAGACCGGTAGCCCAAACCCGGTCAATCATAGTTGGGTTTTAAGCAACCCAACACCATGTCTAAGCCCTTAGATCCAACAATGAATCATTCTAGGATGTTTTCTAATGTATCAAGGCTTGCCCTCAAGACTTGATTTTCTCTTGCCAAGTCCCTAACTTTGGTTTCCATAGGTCGACGTTGGGTATTCCTAGGCATACCCTCCTTTCTAGCCACATTCCTCCCCTTTTTGGGATTAGTGCCATGTTCCTTAGGTCTAGAAGTCTTGGGCTCATGTTGCATGCTTTTCCTAGGGTTATGATCTACTTTGTTAGCCCTATTCCTATCATTATACTTAAATCCAAAATTATGCACCATCAAGCATTTTTCATTAAATCTAGCATGCATGGATCAGCAAGTTGCACTATTTTTACATGCATAGAGGAAATTGAATTGCATTTTGGCTTAAGGTTAGATGTTACCTTCCTTACCTTTGGGGTTCCTCCTTGATGTGGGTTTCTTCTCTTCTTCCTTTCTTCTTTCTCCCATTTCCTCATGTGCTGCATTTTCTTTAGCTCACCTTTTCTAGAGCACTTGGTATGGTAGTGCCCTAGCTCTCCACATGTGAAGCATCTAATCTTCTTCTTTTTAGCTTGGGCTTCTTCACTCCTACACCCCATATTAGATTTAACAGAAATTAAACTTGGTTTAGATTTTACCACCTTTTTACCTTTCGGGCACTTATCCTTATAGTGCCCCTTTTCGTTGCAACCAAAGCATGTGATGTGTTCCTTTCTCTTGGCTTTGGTGAAGGTTGAGGTTTCTTCTTGCTCTTGTATGGATGAGGGTCTCTCCTCCCCCTCCATCCTTGAAGTTGATGCATCCTCTTCTTCTCTTGAAGTGGGTGCACTCTCACTCTCTTCTTCTCCTTTACTTGAGGATGTGGACACTTCTTCCTCTTCGGATGTTGACACTTCCGTTTCTTTTTCTATTTCTTAGTCCTATGAGCCCATTTCCTTGGGCTCTTCTTCTTCTGCTCGTGTAGGGTTTTCAAGGAGCGCTACTAGCTTGCTCCATAATTCCTTAGCATCCCTATACTCACCAATCCTACGCAAAATGTCATTAGGTATTAAATTGATTAACATTTCGATTACCTTGTTATTGATTTTGGATTGATGAATTTGCTCCTCGGTCCACTTCTTCTTCTTAAGAGTCCTTCCCTTCTTGCCCTTGGGAGACTCGAAGCCTATTTCTATACACATCCAATTTTTAATATTAGTCATTAGAAAATATGACATTTTACCTTTCCAATACGTGAAATCGTCGTGGTCGTACGAAGGTGGAATCTGTTAGTGATATGAGAGAAGTGTCCTAAGGCAATCGCCTTATGATTGTAAACATTTATTTTAATAAATGATAATTCACTATTTGAGTATACAAGTTAGTGTATTTGATTGGGATCTTAAACTCATCTACTGAATGTCCGCAATACAATTCACAGCATAAGAGAATTTGTGATGGGATCACAACTAGTGATTATCTCTACATGTGCAATTGTGAAGTATAGAAAATATCCCTAGTCGATGAATTGATAAAAACGGACACTATCAATTCTGTTGAGACTAGCATGGGTTATTCTCTAATCAGCTGATTTTCACTGGCTGGTGACATTGGGATGTCCGGAGATAAACATGGATGCTAGTTAAGGGAACTAGTTCATTAGAGTGACTAGCTGTAAAACTTCATATGGTAATATATATAGATATGTCAATGATGTTCTTACTGCAGCTTAAGTGCGATGTTCCTTTGACTTGCGGTGTTCAAGTCATCTTGGTCATGGAGACTTATACTTTAACATCTTAAGCAAGCATCTCCAAGGAGGTGTGGACCCAGGATGATTGGGTATAAGCCGAAGTGCCCGAAGATATTTGAACAGCCTACAAAGGATTCACCACTCCTTGCGAGGAGATGTATACACAGGCCTATCGTCGGATTGTTACTCAAAGCCTCTGGCCAGAGCATATCATGTTTAGAGTATGAGTCTCTTAAATACATGAGAGTAATTAGAAATCCAAAGGACGAGAAAGACACTACTTGGGCTAGGTGTGACGTAGTCAGTCTAGTGGGGACTGACACATACAGACCATGTCCTGAACCAAGTGGGTATAAGATGGTGAAGGGAATGGGGCATGATTTATTAGAGCTGCTGAAGGGTTTCAGAATAATTTCTGAGGTCAACCGTTGATCTTTCGATTAATTGGGGGTCATGATGTACTACTAGGTGCCACTCATGATCGTTCTATAATTAGTTGATTATAGACGGCCAACATAAATCGAAAGCCTATTTAGTCACACGCACTACGAGTAATCCGAGGTATTTAAAACGAGTTGAAAATTGGATTTTCCAATCAAGAGAAATAAGTCGAATCTGAGTTAATCAGAGGCGCAACGGAAACTTAAAATGTCTAAGTCTTTTGAAGGCTTATTGGGCGAATTAAATGAGTTTAATTCACGATGGGATCGACTTGGTTTGGCCGACCAAAGAGGGTGTCCACCCTCTTGGTTTGGCCGGCCATTAAAAAGGGGATAAACCAATTTAATTGGTTTAATTAATAAAATAAATCTAGCGCGATTTGTTTTATAAATTATGGATAAATAAATTGATATATAAAGAAATTTATATAAAGAGATTTATAAAGAAATTTGTAAAAATTTATTCTTTTTATGGAAATTAAATTGGACCATGAATTGGTTTAATTTTAATTTATAAAATCAATTATGAATTGATTTATCCATGATAAGATAATTTTATACAAATTTTATTCCATAATTAAAAGAGAGAAGTATTTGTTTTATTATAAAATTAGTTATAATAAAACTTGGTTTAAACGGAATAATTCATAAGAGAATTTATAGGATAAATTTGTTATGAAAATTCAGTTAAGAGGGAGACTTGGCAAGGGAGATGCTACTATATAAAGGAACCAAAGGCAAGCCCTTAATTCCAATTGAGTAATCAAGAGATTAGTAGCTTCCTCTCTCTCTCTCTCTTATTCTCTTCTCCCTCTCTTCCCCTTAGGGCCGGCGCCCTCCTTGAGAGCTAGGGCCGGCGCACCTCACACTTGCCGTGAGCCATCAACACGAAGGAGAAGCCAACCAAGAAGAAGAAGAAGCGGATCACATCTCCTTCCTTCCCGGAATTTAGATTCCGATTCTTGGTGGTTAGTTTCCTTTCTTCTTTCTTGATCTTCTAGTTGTGCCTTTAGAGAATCTAGTAGTTCTCGTCGGCACAAAACTCGTGACTTTGCGAAGTCATCCCGAAGAGAACTCGGCGTGGACGCGAATAGAGGCGGAGCTTCCAGGGGACGCTACGGTTGGATCTCGTCCCTTACTTCGAGTTACGAGAGGTACTTAGTAAGTTAGTTTACTTTTCCGCAAAGTTTTAATTTATGATTATGTCCACACATCATAAGATTGCATGCTAGATACGTGGTTAAAATAATTTAGGAAATTATTTTATGCTAATTCTTCCGCTGCACGTAAAAATTTAAAATTTTACGAACCCGTATCCTTATCAACATGCACCCGGTCCCAACAGTGGTATCAGAGCCGGTTAGTGTACGACATAATCATATAATTGTTTTGTGGAATACTTTGTCATAATCTCAATTTTGGAAAAAAAATTTCAATTATGGAAACTATCCAATTATAATAAATTTTAGATTTAGGAATTTCTAAGTTTGGAAATCCTCATGAAATTTCGCAAACTTTTGAAATTTTCTAGTTTCTGAAATTTTATGATAATTGTGAAAACTTCCCATCTTTGGAAACTTTCCAATTTTGAAAATTTTTCTATTTTAGAAATTTTCCAATTTTGGAAATATGTAAGTTTTCTTTGTACCGGAAACTTACAATTACTCTGAAAACCAATTATGAAATCTCACAATTTTGGGTACTTTCTTTCAAGAAAGTCTAGACAAATTTATGGACAATTAATTGACAATTAAATTTGAATTGATTTTTAAATTGTCAACAAAATTCTTTATTTTTGATTGAGCCTCGGGGAGCCGTCCAATTTAAAGTTAGTTGTTGAAATTTAATTTCTCAATTTTAAATGAAATTGTCATGTTTAATTTGGTTACGCTTCCGAAGCGGACCAAATTGGATTTACGACAAACTACTTTTCTTTGGGTATCTGAGCCTCGGGGAGCCACCCTTAGAAAACAATTTGTTGTAATTAATTAAATCCATAAATAAAATATGATTTAAGAAGTGATGCTCTTACATATTGTTGTCTCCAAAATTAATTAGGAAAATGATTTCCTATAGAGTTTTCTTAAATGAGATTTTCATGAAAATAATATGTGGTTGAATTAAGGGAATCTCTCTCTTAATTTAATAAGATTTGATTTAGAAAAATCAAAGTCCTAAAATATATTATTTTCGAAATTGATTATGACAATTTAGGAAATTGTTTCGCAAAACAATTCCTTTAATAAAGTATGAAATTAGAATAAGGAAATCCGGTTCCTAATTCAATTAATGAGACTTGATAAATTAAGTCACATACATACTTTATTAAGGAAATCGTTAGTCATGACATATTTATATGTCATGAATGTGCTTTAAAAGAAAGGATGAGACCCAAAACCCCTTACAAAATATTAAGGCCAACACCTTCCATTAATATGGTTAGAATCGGAGTTTTGTTTCTCGTTTGGGTTGATGGACACATCCATGCGCGGCTTGAACCTCAACATGTTCAAACCAAGGAATTAGTTTATGAATAATATAGTAGGAGTCAGAGGTCAATCCTTAGTTTTGGTTGTTGGACACATCCAAGCCTGACTAAGTGGTTGAATGAGCTCCAACCATATTAAAACTATTTCTTGATTAATGGGTCAGCCTTAAGCTTGGAGCATCGATTTGTTGTGCCACAGCAAAGGTCGATGTAAAGAGAGGTGCAGTTGGGTGCTATGTGTAACGCCTGCCCTTATATCTACTCTCGGGGCGGGGTTACGTACTAGTAATCCATTCATATAATAAAAATTTAACATATAATAATTGCAAGTGCGCAAGGACTAAGTGCTAAGCATGCTAGTCAATACATGTCAATCACATGTCATGCTTGATCAAAAGTTATTCTATAACATGATAGGTTCACATATTATTTCAAGCTCACAACCTAACCAAACAAAATCAAGTATATGAGAATTCTAAGTGTAATCATTATCATGCAATATCAAACCTAATTACTAACATTCATTTTTGAATAAAATGTTATCATAAACATAGTAATGTAGATATAAAGATCATTGTTTCCCGAGCCACCACCCCACACATCTTCAGCCTCCTGCCTCTTCCTTTAGTTTAAGTGTTCCTTACCCTTATCTGCAGCATAAGACAACACATAAACTAGTAAGCACAAATGCTTAGTAAGGATCCTGTCCTACTCGCAAAATCCATACGAAAGAATACAACATGTACACATAATAAATCATAAGCATGAATTCATCAAAGCATACTAAACATCCTAGTTTCTAAGCATGCAGTATAAAGTACCTTAAGCATACCTTTCACATATAATAAATGTTTTCAATGAATGTTTTCAAAACAATTCCATAAAGGTATTACTTAAAAATACATCCATATCATATAGGGCCCTGTTGTGTACCACATATTGCGCGGATCACATATTGCGCGTTCCCTAATGAATTGGGGTAGCGAGCCACCAACCAATTAGAGCAGGACCCTTTCGTCCTACCGGAGCCATGACCTTACATTAACATGCACCCCGGATTTGTTTAACGACCCCCTTCCGACTCGGGTACACAACTTCCAAAGTAAAATACTTATCATGCTTTTACATATATGCTAAGGAGTACTCCAAATCCACTCTTAAGGGACACACCACTCTTCAAGGGTGCACATGATCCCGTAGGGACACATCACACAACATAAGGGGTGCTCTTGATCCCATACTTAGTGGAGTATCCTTTCAAGCATTTTATCATACATATCACATGCAATTCATAAAGGGTGCCCCATGGGCTATACATACATGCTCATACATACATCATATTTCAACCACTTACACATACCTATATATGACAAGATTGGTCACATAAATCATATTCATGTCATAGGAAGTAGTAGCATGCTTCATGAGTTAATTGAGTTCTTCTTAACCCTAAACCTAAGGTTTTAGCCAAAAGTCAAGGGTAGAGGTAGCTTAGGTTTTTGACATCAAACATCCCATACAAATATCATATATATATACATCATGTATCATACTAAGCATAGCATACATCATGGGGTAATCAACTTTCACAAACCTAATATATCATGCCTTGGCCGAAAATCATGCTAGGGGAAATTAAGATTTCCAATCAAGTATTCCATTTAAACATCACATGTATATACATATTATCATACTAAACATAATCATGTCTCGTAGGGTAGTTTCACCTTCACAATCCCTAATGTTCATGCCTTGGCCGAATATCACATACTAGGAAACCTTAAGATTTCCAATCAAGCATTTCATTTAGACATCACATGCATATGCATATCATCTTACTAAACATAATCATGTCTCGTAGGGTAGTTTAACCTTCACATACATTTCATGCAACATATTAAGCCTAGAATACATCCTAGGATAATCATGCACCCTAAACCCTAATTTTTCTAGGGTTGGCCGAGAGTCAAGGGTAGGGGAAACTAGGGTTCTTGAACTTAGGTTTCACACAAACATTTACACAAACACTTTGTCTACACAACTAAACATGGATACATCATAGGAAACCATCCAACCCTAAACTGTAACGCCCGCTTTTTTTTTCCATAAGCGGCTTTACGTTAACATGCTTAGGTCATGTAGACTTCATAAGGCAGCGGAATAACTTTAACTTATACATGCCCTGTTACCATTCTTAATTTAATGACATAGGAACCTTAGCATATTAACTTTGAACTTAAGCATCATATCATATCATGGCATACATAACGTCATATCATAAGGTTCCATAAGTCATTATTCAGACATATAAGTAACCAAGGTGAAGTTTTAGCATAAACAGTAAACATAGAGTTTCCTGGGCCAAGTCACTACTACACACATGCGTTCTTGCCCTCCTGCTGCTTCCATCATTGTCCCCTTGAATGATCTGCGGTATAAGGAAATAAGACTATAAGCACACAAACTTAGTAAGACTCTTTCCTACTCACAAAAACCATTCATTGTTCATCATCTCATATTGAGCACATGAAACTTTAACATACTTGGTGCTCTACTTAAAACATAACATCTTAAATCACTTATCGTATACATAGCATGGCATGAACATAAACATAGTAGCATTCTAAGCATGGCATAATACTTGGCATGAACATAAACATAGTAACATTCTAAGCATGACATAATACTTGGCATGAACATAAACATAGTAACATTCTAAGCATGGCATAATACTTGGCATGAACATAACATCATGAACATTCTTCCTATCATAACATATGAGCATCTTCTTAACATTATCATGGCATAGATCATTTATTCTCATGCATATTTCTTAACATGAAGCGTAAGCATAAAATCTTATCATCATAGCATAATGCATAACATGAATGGATGCATGAGTGGAATGCATATACATAAGGATGCTTAACTTTTTAAAACATACTTTTAATTTGCTTAAACATAATCATCATAACATCATTTGGGGTCCCCGGCTTGTACCACATACATACATCTTAGCACGCATCCCTAGCAAGTCCGAGCTCGTGAGCCCCAACCTACTAGGGTAAGGACAGCATAGTCGGTAGTCCTCGAACCGAGGCGTTCTTAAGGTGCCCATCCCTGTTGCACAGCTCCGGTAGTGCCAGAACCGTGGACAGCTTCGGTAGTCCAAAACTGGGGCGTTCTTAAGATGCCCATCCCTTGGACCCATACTTCGGTCCGGTACAAGCCAATACATAAAGTAAAAATACTTTTCATGCTTCATCATTCATCATACATTCATAGCATAACCATGTTACATAAAGCATGACTTAACACATGCTTGTCCTTTCATTGTTCATTCTTATTGCATAACATCATGATGCCTGTAAGGCATGAGCATTATCTTCATTCATAAACATGGTATGCATCTTCTTTCATAAGCATGACATGCATCTTTATTCATATCATGAACATACACAATAACTTAGCATGGTTATTAACATAACATGGGCATATAACTTAGCATGGTTCTCTACATCACATAAGCATGCATAGGTAGGATTCCCATAAAATTTTACCTACTATTCAAATACATGGCATAAAACATAAACATTCATGATAACCCTATTAAGCATGACATCAAATCATAACCTAAACATGAAACATAAACATGGAGCTTAAACCTTAGGGTTATAGTTAACATGGTTTCTACCACATACTTGATCCTATACATATAAATACTTTATGGTAAACATGAACCATCATTCTTTGAACCCTAACTCCACCCCAAACCCTAGATCCAAGGCTTGGCTGAAACTTCAAGGTGGAGTTCCATCAATTCCATAAACATGTAATATAGCATAAGGTAAAGGAACCACCATACATCATTTATGAGACCATAGGAAGTCATTGGGCTCATGATTAGGGTTAACCCTAACCTTTAGGCCACTTTCCTAGGGCTGGCCGAAACTTATAAGGCCATGGGGAGTATGGAAAAATTCCCTTAAAATCCCCAATAATTCATGAAACACTAATCACATCTTACCATAGAGCCATTGGAGCCCTTACTTGAAATAAATCTTAACCTTTACCCTATTAACCCCTTTTTGGCCGAAACTTGTAGAGTCCCTAGGCCATGTGAAAATTCACATAATCACCTTCCATCACCCATATATCATGGCAACACATAATCATATGCTTGAAGTTAAAGACTCAACCCTAACCCTTGGGTCCTTGGGGTTGGCCGAAACATATATGGCCTCTAGGGTACCCCAAAAATTCTAAAAAATTGTATTTAACCTCTAAACATCATGAGCAAACATCAAACAATATTTTGGAGATTTTTAGCATCATTAAGGACCCTTACATATTGTGGCCGAAACCCTAGGGTATCCTAGGGTGCTTGCTTTGCTTCTTTCATGTTGGTCGAAACCCTAGGGTATCCTAGGGTACTCCAAAAATTCCCAAAAATTATACTTAACCTCTAAACATAATAAGGGAACATTAAATAGCATTATACAGATTTTTAGCATATTTATAGACCTAAAAATCATGGTGGCCGAAACCCTTAAGCATAAGGGTCTTGGTTTTCTTTCCTTTCAACATCAAATTCGAAAACCAACCACTATATCATACTAAAAATCATAAAAATCATAGGGAACTATTATACCACAGGTGAGGGAGTCTTACCTTCAGATTTCTTGACTTTTAGACCTTAAAAGAGAAAGAACTTGTAGAACTCTTGGCCCTTGATCCCTCCTTGCCCTTGTACTCTTGTAGAGATTTAGATCTAGGAGATGGAACCTTGGTGGAAGCTTTTCCAAGGGGAAAACCCTCTAGGAGTGGTCGGCTAGAATGAGGGAGGAAGAGAGGAGGAAATGCAATTGAAAGAAGAGAGAATGAAACTCCCAAACCCCCTATTTATCATCCATTAAAGAGGTAAATGAAGAGTGTCTCCATGACTCTTCATCTTCTTCTTAATCTTAACTTATATCCACTTCATTTCCTCATAGAAATCCCTTGCTAGGTGAGTTGGTTAAGGCTTACATGGTTGTACAAGAGGTCCAAGGTTCAATGCTTGGCTCATGCACCTTTATTTTTATTTTATTTTTATTTCATTTATTTTATTATTTTTAATTCCTAAATTCCGAAAATCCCCCTAAAATCACCCATAATTATGTAAATATTCCTAAATAAAATTCTTTTATATTTATATTAATTTTACCTAATTTATATTAATTTTACCTAATTAATACCCATTTTTGGAGCCCATTTAAAGCTCATTGGTACATAGTTTTCTCAATTTAAATGAGAAAATATGGATTTACTAGGTCAAAGTTCTCCTTAATATTTCTAGGTCCCTTGGAAAATTATTTAAACATGCTTAATATTTTAAGAAAATATTAAGAGAATTTTTCGGGTCGTTACAATCCCCCATACCTCGTGAAAGTTTGTCCTCGAACTTAGAATAACTCCGGGTACTTGCACCTCATCTCGTCCTCGCGCTCCCAGGTAGCTTCTTCAAACCGTTGACTTTGCCATAGGACCTTGACTAAGGGCACTTCCTTACTCCTCAGCTTCTTGACTTCCCTATCCAAAATCTGGATGGGTCTGCTCTCATAGCTTAGGTCCTCTTGCACTTGCACCGTCTGTGGCTCGATCACTTGGTCCATATTTGGGATACACTTTTTCAGCAGGGACACATGGAATACGTTATGGATAGCTGACATCTCTGGAGGCAGCTCCAGCTCATATGCCATCTTACCGACTCTTTTCAGAATCAGGTACGACCCAACATAGCGCGGACTTAATTTTCCTTTCTTCCCAAATCTGGTCACTCCCTTCATAGGAGCCACTTTGAGAAATACCCAATCTCCAGCATTAAATTCCAGTGGTCTACGCCAGACATCGGCATAACTCTTCTGCCGGCTCTGAGCAGTCTCTATCCGTTGTCGAATAGTCTGTATAGCCCGGGTGGCGCTATCGATAACCTCCGTTGTGAGCCCCATTTCCTTCTTTTCACCACCCTCGTACCAGCAAATCGGAGACCTACATCTCCTCCCATACAAGGCTTCATAAGGTGCCATTCCGATAGTAGCTTGGTAGCTATTATTGTAAGCGAATTCCCCAAGCATAGATATCGACACCAACTTCGCTTGAAATCCAGGGCACAAGCTCTCAACATGTCTTTCAATATCTGATTCACCCGTTCCGTTTGCCCGTCCGTCTGAGGGTGAAATGCGGTGCTAAATCGCAATTTAGTGCCGAGAGACTTCTGAACGCATTCCCAAAAATGCGAAGTAAAGCGACCATCCCTATCTGAGATGATGGTCTTGGGAACTCCATGAAGCCTAATTACTCCCTTTACATATAATTGAGCTAGTTGCTCAATCGTGTAAGTCATCTTGATCGCTAAGAAGTGAGCAGACTTTGTCGGCCTGTCCACAATCACCCAAATTGCATCATATCCATTCGTAGTCCTGGGAAGCCCTGAAATGAAATCCATAGAGATGTCTTCCCATTTCCACTCCGGAATCGGGAGTGGCTGCAGAACTCCACCGGGTCGCTGATGTTCTGCTTTCACTTGCTGGCAGGTCATGCAAGTACTAACATACTGAGCCACATCCCTCTTCATACCGGACCACCAGAACCTCTCCTTCAGATCTTGATACATCTTGATGGTTCCTGGATGCATCGAGTAAGGGGTTCCGTGAGCTTCTGCCAGTATTTCCTTTCGAAGCTCCGGATCGTTAGGAATACATAGACGATCCCTAAGGTAGAGTACTCCCCCTTTGGCGATATGGAAACCATCGCCCTTTCCTTCTAGGATCTCTTGTTTTATTTCCTGAAGACTCAAATCACCCTTTTGTTTAGGGTTTAGGTGGAAAGTCGCTCGGAGATGACTTCGACCCTAAAATTCATAATTTCTCTTTTGAGTGGTCGAGGTAACTTAGATATGGACACCAAGGTGGCACTTGACTTTCAGCTAAGTGCATCGGCCACTTCGTTTGCCTTCCCTGGATGGTAGAAGATCTGGCAGTCATAGTTCTTCACCAACTCAAGCCATCGGCGTTGTCTCATATTCAAGTCTTTCTGAGTGAAGAAGTACCGCAGACTCTGGTGGTTTGTATAAATCTTACACTGCGCTCCATATAGATAATGCCTCCATATCGTAAGAACGAAACCACCACAGCCAATTCCAGATCGTGAGTGGGGTAGTTCTGCTCATTTTCCTTAAGTTGCATAGAGGCGTAAGCAATGACCTTACCACTCTGCCTAAGTACAGCTCCAAGTCCTAGCTTGGAAGCATCGCTGTATATATCGAAGTTCTGATTATCTCGTTGACATATAATTGGCTAATGTCATTATTAACCCCATGACATAATTATATGCATATATCCTAATTATATACTTATTTTAATTATGGGTAAACCTAATAATAGTATGTTTCTAAAACATTAGTTCTCATCCCGGGTTATGAATTATATTAGTTGTATGATTATTATAGAATGGGTGTGATCCTACTTATTATATTACCATAAAATAACTTAAGGTAGTCTTATATATTATATCTAAGATATCAGTGACCCATAACCTATAATAAGTGTTACCATAATTAGAACCCTACCCTATGCGCCCCTACCTAAGTTATACCATATGACCTATACCATTAATTATATCAGTATTAATATCATGGAACTAATGCTATACGTTTACATAGGTGAGAGTGTTATAATCTCCTATGGGTAGGCTATCAGATAATTTTCCTACATGTGGCTTTATTATAGATTATACATAATATCATAAATTATAGTTTTTTTCTACACCTAAATCATTCTAAATATTTAATTCCAAAAATAAGATAAAGTATCATTCGTCGTTACATATCGTAACACACTTTTCATCATAAATATCGTTCATACTGGCATACCATAAAATCAAAAAACATCTTCCTATTATAAGATATGTAAAGAGGTACTTACTTGGAAGCTGCAGGAAGAGGGCTTGATATGTGTGTAGTGAGATGGTTACTGCTCTGATACCAACCTGTAACGCCCGCTTTTTTTTTCCATAAGCGGCGTTACGTTAACATGCTTAGGGCATGTAGACATCATAAGGCAGCGGAATAACTTTAACTTATACATGCCCTGTTACCATTCTTAACATAATGACATAGGAACCTTAGCATATTAACTTTGAACTTAAGCATCATATCATATCATGTCATACGTAACGTCATATCATAAGGTTCCATAAGTCATTATTCAGACATATAAGTAACCAAGGTGAAGTTTTAGCATAAACAGTAAACATAGAGTTTCCTGGGCCAAGTCACTACTTCACACATGCGTTCTTGCCCTCCTGCTGCTTCCATCATTGTCCCCTTGAATGATCTGCGGTATAAGGAAATAAGACTATAAGCACACAGGCTTAGTAAGACTCTTTCCTACTCACAAAAATCATTCATTGTTCATCATCTCATATTGAGCACATGAAACATTAACATACTTGGTGCTCTACTTAAAACATAACATCTTAAATCACTTATCGTATACATAGCATGGCATGAACATAAACATAGTAGCATTCTAAGCATGGCATAATAATTGGCATGAACATAAACATAGTAACATTCTAAGCATGGCATAATACTTGGCATGAACATAAACATAGTAACATTCTAAGCATGGCATAATACTTGGCATGAACATAACATCATGAACATTCTTCCTATCATAACATATGAGCATCTTCTTAACATTATTATGGCATAGATCATTTATTCTCATGCATATTTCTTAACATGAAGCGTAAGCATAAAATCTTATCATCATAACATAATGCATAACATGAATGGATGCATGAGTGGAATGCATAGACATAAGGATGCTTAACTTTTTAAAACATACTTTTAATTTGCTTAAACATAATCATCATAACATCATTTGGGGTCCCCGGCTTGTACCACATACATACATCATAGCACGCATCCCTAGCAAGTCCGAGCTCGCGAGCCCCAACCTACTAGGGTAAGGACAGCATAGTCAGTAGTCCCCGAACCGAGACGTTCTTAAGGTGCCCATCCCTGTTGCACAGCTCCGGTAGTGCCATAACCGTGGACAGCTTCGGTAGTCCAAAACCGGGGCATTCTTAAGGTGCCCATCCCTTGGACCCATACTTCAGTCCGGTACAAGCCCATACATAAAGTAAAAATACTTTTCATGCTTCATCATTCATCATACATTCATAGCATAACCATGTTACATAAAGCATGACTTAACACATGCTTGTCCTTTCATTGTTCATTCTTATTGCATAACATCATGATGCCTGTAAGGCATGAGCATTATCTTCATTCATAAACATGGTATGCATCTTCTTTCATAAGCATGACATGCATCTTTATTCGTATCATGAACATACACAATAACTTAGCATGGTTATTAACATAACATGAGCATATAACTTAGCATGGTTCTCTACATCACATAAGCATGCATAGGTAGAATTCCCATAAAATTTTACCTACCATTCAAATACATGGCATAAAACATAAATATTCATGATAACCCTATTAAGCATGACATCAAATCATAACCTAAACATGAAACATAAACATGGAGCTTAAACCTTAGGGTTATAGTTAACATGGTTTCTACCACATACTTGATCCTATACATATAAATACTTTATGGTAAACATGAACCATCATTCTTTGAACCCTAACTCCACCCCAAACCCTAGATCCAAGGCTTGGCGGAAACTTCAAGGTGGAGTTCCATCAATTCCATAAACATGTAATATAGCATAAGGTAAAGGAACCACCATACATCATTTATGAGACCATAGGAAGTCATTGGGCTCATGATTAGGGTTAACCCTAACCTTTAGGCCACATTCCAAGGGCTGGCCGAAACTTATAAGGCCATGGGGAGTATGAAAAAATTCCCTTAAAATCCCCAATAATTCATGAAACACTAATCACATCTTACCATAGAGCCATTGGAGCCCTTACTTGAAATAAATCTTAACCTTTACCCTATTAACCCCTTTTTGGCCGAAACTTGTAGAGTCCCTAGGCCATGTAAAAATTCACATAATCACCTTCCATCACCCTTATATCATGGAAACACATAAACATATGCTTGAAGTTAAAGACTCAACCCTAACCCTTGGGTCCTTGGGGTTGGCCGAAACATATAGGGCCTCTAGGGTACCCCAAAAATTCTCAAAAATTGTATTTAACCTCTATACATCATGAGAAAAAATTAAACAACATTTTGGAGATTTTTAGCATCATTAAGGAACCTTACATATTGTGGCCGAAACCCTAGGGTATCCTAGGGTGCTTGCTTTGCTTCTATCATGTTGGCCGAAACCCTAGGGTATCCTAGGGTACTCCAAAAATTCCCAAAAATTATACTTAACCTCTAAACATCATAAGGGAACATTAAATAGCATTATACAGATTTTTAGCATATTTATCGACCTAAAAATCATGGTGGCCGAAACCCTTAAGCATAAGGGTCTTGGTTTTCTTTCCTTTCAACATCAAATTCGAAAACCAACCACTATATCATACTAAAAATCATAGGGAACTATTATACCACAGGTGAGGGAGTCTTACCTTGGGATATCTTGATTTTTAGACCTTAAAAGAGAAAGAACTTGTAGAACTCTTGACCCTTGATCCCTCCTTGCCCTTGTACTCTTGTAGAGATTTTAGATCTAGGAGATGGATCCTTGGTGGAAGCTTTTCCAAGGGGAAAACCCTCTAGGAGTGGTCGGCTAGAATGAGGGAGGAAGAGAGGAGGAAATGCAATTGAAAGAAGAGAGAATGAAACTCCCAAACCCCCCTATTTATCATCCATTAAAGAGGTAAATGAAGAGTGTCTCCATGACTCTTCATCTTCTTCTTAATCTTAACTTATATCCACTTCATTTCCTCATAGAAATCCCTTGCTAGGTGAGTTGGTTAAGGCTTACATGGTTGTACAAGAGGTCCAAGGTTCAATCCTTGGCTCATGCACCTTTATTTTTATTTCATTTATTTTATTGTTTTTATTTCCTAAATTCCGATAATCTCCCTAAAATCACCCATAATTATGTCAATATTCCCAAATAAAATTCTTTTATATTTATATTAATTTTACCTAATTTATATTAATTTTACCTAATTAATATCCATTTTTGGAGCCCATTTAAAGCTCATTGGTACTTAGTTTTCTCAATTTAAATGAGAAAATATGGATTTTCTAGGCCAAAGTTCTCCTTAATATTTCTAGGTCTCTTGGAAAATTATTTAAACATGCTTAATATTTTAAGAAAATATTAAGAGAATTTTCTGGGTCGTTACATAAACCCTCTTTACTTCATGTTTTGGTCGAAACCTTATAGGGGGTTCAACCCTAATTTTTGTCATCACAACATGTAGGGAAAACAACATATAAGTATACCCTAAATTCCAAGGGGTCTTCTCATGCATTAAGGAGTAACCAAAGTGTCCCCCTTGGGGGTGGCCGAAACCTACTCAAGGGTGAAACCCTAAAATTTTGTTCATAACATCATGAAGGAAACAACATATACATATACCCTAAGTTCCAAGGGTCTACTCATGTAACAAGAAGTAACCAAGGCCTTCTCTAAGGGGGTGGCCGAAACTCACTAAAGGGGAAAGATCCCCATTTTCGAAAACTACAAGGAGAAGAACTCATACAATAACCATTACACTGCAAGCGAGGGGATACTTACATCCTTTCGCTTGAATTTCTGCTTCTTTTACTCCTTAGGGTACCCTTGGTTGAAGGAGAGGTGAGAATTTCCCTTGTTAGACTTCTCTAGCACTCTTGGCCCTAGTAGAGGGCAAGATCCTTGAATGGTTCCTCTTCCTTCCAATTCCCTAGGGTTAGAACCCTAGGGTGCACTTTTCGAAAATGAAAAGGGGGAAGAAGGGCTCTAGGTTTTCGAAAATTGAAGTGTGGAAGAAGAAGAAGAAATGTAACTTCTTTCTCCCTCTCTTATTTATACTCTTCTCATGAAGGGACATGTCTCTTCACTTGCCTAGCTTTAACAAGCATGTTTCTTATTCTCTCAACATGAAACATGGCTTGGTGCAATGGTTAAGACATTGTTAGTGCAACTAGGAGGTTCAATGTTCAATCCTTGCTTCCTCCTTTCTACATTTTCTTTTTATCACATTTTGCACTAATCCACATCCAAGCCCATTAAGTCAAGCCCATCATGAAATTTCATAATAATAATGTTTCATGAATTTCATAATATTTCATATGGGAAAATTTTTGGGTGTTACAATCCTCCATCCCTTATAAAAAGTTCGTCCCGAACTTTAAAATAATTCTGGATACTTTAATCGTATTGCCTCCTCTCGTTCCCATGTGGCTTCTTCGATATGTTCGTTCCGGCACAGAACCTTTACTAAGGGTACTTTCTTGTTTCTTAGCTTTTTGACTTCCCGATTTAGGATTTGAATAGGTCGGCGTTTGGAACTTAGGTTCTCTTGGTCTTGTACTGGTTGGGGCTCTATCATTTGATTCACATCAGAGGTACATTTCCTGAGCATTAATACATGGAAGACATTGTGGATAGCCGACATTTCTGGCGGTAACTCCAGTTCGTAGGCCACGTTGACTATCCGTCTCAGAATCTGATACGGTCCCACATATCTCGGACTCAGCTTCCCTTTCTTCCCGAATCTCATCACCCCTTTCATAGGGGCCACTTTCAGGAATACTGAATCCCCAACCTCAAACTCTAGTGGTCTGCGTCGCTTGTCAGCGTAGCTTTTCTGCCGACTCTGAGCAGTTTCTATCCTCTGGCGGATATTCTTTATAGCCTGAGTGGTTTCATCTATAATATCAGTCTGGAGTCCCATCTCCTTCTTTACACCACTCTCAAGCCAGCATATAGGAGATCTGCATTTCCTTCTGTATAGTGCTTCGTACGGTGCCATCCCGATAGTAGCCTGATAACTGTTGTTATAAGCAAACTCTGCCATGCTCAGGTATCGACACCAGCTTCCCTTGAAGTCCAAGGCATAAGATCGTAACATGTCCTCTAATATCAGGTTTACTCTTTCATTCTGCCCGTCAGTGTGGGGGTGAAAGGCAGTACTGAATTTCAGCTTCGTGCCAAGAGCCTTCTGCACGTGTCCCCAAAAATATGAAGTAAATCGACCATCCCTATCAGAGATAATGGTCTTGGGAACCCCGTGCAGTCGGATAATTTCCTTGACGTACAGTTGAGCCAACTGCTCCACTGAGTAGGTCATCCTGATAGCCAGAAAATGGGTAGACTTGGTGAGTCTGTCCACAATCACCTATATACCATCATATCCATTCGTCGTTCTAGGCAGCCCAGAGATAAAATCCATGGAGATGTCTTCCCATTTCCACTCGGGGATAGACAGGGGTTGCAAGACTCCTCCAAGCCTCTGGTGTTCTGCTTTGACCCTCTGGCAGGTCAAACACATATTGACATAGTGGGCTACATCTCGCTTCATACCGGACCACCAAAACTTGCTATTCAGATCTTGATACATCTTGGTAGACCCAGGATGCATCGCATAAGGTGTTCCGTGAGCTTCCTCGAGGATTCTTGTCCGTAAGTCGGAGTCGTCGGGAACACATAATCGGTCTCGAAGATATAAAACTCCGCTGTCCGAAATCCTAAATCCATCGTCCTTGCCTTCGAGAACCTCTTACTTGATTCTCTGAAGACTCGGATCATGATTCTGCTTTTCCAGAATATCGCCGAACAATGTCGGCGCAATCATCAGGGTGGACAGTTGTCCTGATATGATTTCAATCCCGTAATTCATAATTTCTTCCCCTAAGGGTTGTGACAAGGCCGACAAAGACATCAAGGCAGCACATGATTTTCTACTGAGAGCATCGGCTACCTTGTTGGCTTTTCCCGGATGATACAGGATCTCACAGACATAATCCTTGACCAATTCTAGCCATCTGCGCTGTCTCATATTCAGATCTTTCTGGGTGAAGAAATATCTCAGACTCCGGTGATCTGTATAAATTTTACACTGAGTTCCATATAGATAGTGCCTCCATATTTTCAGTGCAAAGACCACCGCTGCTAATTCTAAGTCATGGGTAGGGTAGTTTCTTTCTTGTTCCTTCAGCTACCTAGAGGCATAGGCAATTACCTTCCCATTTTGCATAAGCACAGCTCCGAGTCCCAGTTTGGACGCGTCGCTATACATATCGAAACCCATATCGCTTTCTGGAAGAGTCAATATCGGAGCGCTAGTCAGTCTCCTTTTTAGTTCAGTAAAGCTCTTCTCACATTCATCGGTCCATACATATTTCTTGTCTTTCTTTGTAAGAGCTGTCATTGGGGCTGCAATCCGAGAGAAGTTCTCTATAAATTTTCTGTAATAGCCTGCTAGCCCGAGGAAACTTCTGATTTCGCTGGCATTCTTGGGTCTGGTCCAGTTACTCACAGCTTCAATTTTAATTGGGTCCTCCATTACTCCTTCCTTAGAGATAACATGTCCCAAGAATGATACTTGATCGAGCCAGAACTCGCATTTGGAAAATTTAGCATACAGTTGTTCCTTCTGAAGAATCTGTAGTACTATACTCAGGTGCTCAGCATGTTCTTCGGGAGTTCTCGAATATATAAGGATATCGTCGATAAAGACGATCACAAATCTGTCGAGGAATGCCGAGAATACCCGATTCATTAAATCCATAAACATAGCTGGCGCATTGGTAACTCCAAATGGCATAACTACGAACTCATAATGTCCGTATCTGGTTCGGAAAGCCGTCTTCGGTATATCCTCCTTTTTCACCCTGACTTGGTGATAACCAGATCTCAGGTCAATCTTAGAGAAAACCGTGGCTCCCTTCAGTTGATCGAACAGGTCATCTATCCTGGGTAGAGGGTACCTGTTCTTGATTGTCACGTTGTTCAACGCCCGATAGTCGATACACATTCGCATCGACCCATCCTTCTTTTTCACGAACAGTACGGGAGCTCCCCAGGGGGAATGACTAGGGCGGATGAGTCCCTTGTCAAGCAGCTCTTGTAACTGTCCTTGTAATTCCTTTAATTCTGTCGGCGCCATACGGTATGGTGCTTTAGAAATGGGGTTAGTACCAGGAATCAATTCAATTCCAAATTTTATATCTCTTTCAGGTGCTAACCCTGGTAAGTCATCGGGAAATACCTCTGGGTAATTGCATACGACTTTGACGTCTTCTAGCTTCGGGCCCTCTATGGGACTGGTATCAACCACATGAGCTAGAAACCCAGAGCATCCATTTTCTAACATCTTCCTTGCTTTCAGAGCCGATAAGAATTTTCTTGTCCTCTTCTTCGGCTCTCCGATAAATTCAAATAGAATTCCCTCAGAAATTCGGACTCGAAGTCCTTCCACTTCATCTGGTCCACTAACCTTCTAGCTTTTACCCGTTCCCACCACATCCTGGCGTCGCCAGTGAGGCAGACGAGACACATTTAATTTTCTCATGTTCGAGCCAGTCTAATAATTCCACTATGCTCTCAGCTGTCTTGAGCCAGGCCTGGGCGTCCCAGGCCTCGCAGGTGCCCGAGAACTTTTCCGGCTTCAGTCTCTGTCACTGAATCAGATAGGCCTCCTGTCGGGCTCCTCGGACCGGAGTGTCTGGGGGTGCCTGTGCAGTTGGAGGCTTAGTAGGCATCGCATTCTGACTTCCCTGCAGGGTTGCAGTGTTCCCCTGCTGGGTCATCAGAGTGTTTATTATCTGCTGTTGTTCAGTGACCTGACGCTGTAGGTCCGTGATCACTTGCATCATATTAGATGGGGGTGCTGTCTCATTACCCCGATTGCTATGTCCTCTAGCCATATCTATCATACAGGTGATAAATAAGCTACATAAGAATTAACGCTACTTTCTCTTGTTATGCAAGCATAAATCATCTCTATATATATCATTACTGTACATGAAATAAAATAAAGCGAGGTTAGGATCTCTTACTTGGAAGCGGCAGGATGAAGCTTGATGTGTGTGTGGTGGAGGGGAAACCTGCTCTGATACCAACCTGTAACGCCCGCCCTTATATCTACTCTCGGGGCGGGGTTACGTACTAGTAATCCATTCATATAATAAAAATTTAACATATAATAATTGCAAGTGCGCAAGGACTAAGTGTTAAGCATGCTGGTCAATACATGTCAATCACATGTCATGCTTGATCAAAAGTTATTCTATAACATGATAGGTTCACATATTATTTCAAGCTCACAACCTAACCAAACAAAATCAAGTATATGAGAATTCTAAGTGTAATCATTATCATGCAATATCAAACCTAATTACTAACATTCATTTTTGAAGAAAATGTTATCATAAACATAGTAATGTAGATATAAAGATCTTTGTTTCCCGAGCCACCACCCCACACATCTTCAGCCTCCTGCCTCTTCCTTTAGTTTAAGTGTTCCATACCCTTATCTGCAGCATAAGACAACACATAAACTAGTAAGCACAAATGCTTAGTAAGGATCCTGTCCTACTCGCAAAATCCATACGAAAGAATACAACATGTACACATAATAAATCATAAGCATGAATTCATCAAAGCATACTAAACATCCTAGTTTCTAAGCATGCAGTATAAAGTACCTTAAGCATACCCTTCACATATAATAAATATTTTCAATGAATGTTTTCAAAATAATTCCATAAAGGTATTACTTAAAAATACATCCATATCATATAGGGCCCTGTTGTGTACCACATATTGCGCAGATCACATATTGCGCGTTCCCTAATGAATTGGGGTAGCGAGCCACCAACCAATTAGAGCAGGACCCTTCCGTCCTACTGGAGCCATGACCTTACGTTAACATGCACCCCGGATTTGTTTAACGACCCCCTTCCGAGTCGGGTACACAACTTCCAAAGTAAAATACTTATCATGCTTTTACATATATGCTAAGGAGTACTCCAAATCCACTCTTAAGGGACACACCACTCTTCAAGGGTGCTCATGATCCCGTAGGGACACACCACACAACATAAGGGGTGCTCTTGATCCCATACTTAGTGGAGTATCCTTTCAAGCATTTTATCATACATATCACATGCAATTCATAAAGGGTGCCCCATGGACTATACATACATGCTCATACATACATCATATTTCAACCACTTACACATACCTATATATGACAAGATTGGTCACATAAATCATATTCATGTCATAGGAAGTGGTAGCATGCTTCATGAGTTAATTGAGTTCTTCTTAACCCTAAACCTAAGGTTTTGGCCAAAAGTCAAGGGTAGAGGTAGCTTAGGTTTTTGACATCAAACATCCCATACAAACATCATATATATATATACATCATGTATCATACTAAGCATAGCATACATCATGGGGTAATCAACTTTCACAAACCTAATATATCATGCCTTGGCCGAAAATCATGCTAGGGGAAATTAAGATTTCCAATCAAGTATTCCATTTAAACATCACATGCATATACATATTATCTTACTAAACATAATCATGTCTCGTAGGGTAGTTTCACCTTCACAATCCCTAATGTTCATGCCTTGGCCGAATATCACATACTAGGAAACCTTAAGATTTCCAATCAAGCATTTCATTTAGACATCACATGCATATACATATCATCTTACTAAACATAATCATGTCTCGTAGGGTAGTTTAACCTTCACATACATTTCATGCAACATATTAACCCTAGAATACATCCTAGGATAATCATGCACCCTAAACCCTAATTTTTCTAGGGTTGGCCGAGAGTCAAGGGTAGGGGAAACTAGGGTTCTTGAACTTAGGTTTTACACAAACATTTACACAAACACTTTGTCTACACAACTAAACATGGATACATCATAGGAAACCATCCAACCCTAAACCCTCTTTACTTCATGTTTTGGCCGAAACCTTATAGAGGGTTCAACTGTAACACCCCAAAATTTCACCATGAATAATATTGTGAATTCATTATGAAATATTATGTGAATAATATTGTGAATTCATTATGAAATATTATGTTAATAATATTTTGGATTCATGGAAAATTATTATAAAAATATTATGTAAATAATGTTATGAATTCAGGAAAAATTATTAGGAAATATCATGATGAATTTGGCTTAATAGGCTTTGATATGGATTCGTGCAAAAAGGTAGTAAAAAGAAAGTATAGGAAGGAGGAAGCAAGGATCGAACCTTGAACCTCCTCGTTGCACTCTCCATGTCTTAACCACTACACCAAGCATTGTTTCTTGTTGAGAGAATAAGAAACATGCTTGTTAAGCGTGTAATAGTGAAGAGACATGTCTTTTCATGAGAAAAGTATAAATAAGAGAGGGAAGAGGTGTGAGTAACTTCCTCTTCTTCTTCCTTTTCTCTTTTCCACCGAAACTTCATTGCCCCTCTCCCTTGTGTTTTCGAAAAATACAACCTAGGGTTTCTAACCCTAGGGAAGTGGAAGGAAGGAGACTATCTAAAGGGTCTTGCCCTCCACTAGGGACAAGAAGTTCTAGAGGAGTTTTGGCGAAAGGAACCTCCACTTCTCCTTCAACCAAGGGTACCCTAAGGATCTAGGGAAGGCGAAATTCAAGCGAAAGGATGTAAGTATCCCCTCGCCTGCAGTGTAATTGTTATTGAATGTTTCTTTGTGTTCTTGTTTTCGAAAATGGGAGCCCTCCCTTTGTAAACTTTCGGCCAACACCCATTCCTAGGCCTTGGTTACTTCTTGTTGCATGAGGAGACCCCTAGGAACTTAGGGTATGGATGTATGTTGTTTCCCATCATGTTGTGATAAGAAAAAAATAGGATTAGGCCTCCTACAAGTTTCGGCTAAAGAAGAATAGATTAGGGTTTTTGGGTTGCTTGCTATCCTATGATGTGTCCATGATTAGTAGTGTAGATAAAGTGTTTGATTAAATGCTTGTGTGAAGGTTTAATTTCAAAACCCTAGTTTTCCTACCCTACACCATTCGGCCAAGGCATGAAACCTTAGGGTTTGTGAAGGTTAAATTAT
Source organism: Boesenbergia rotunda (assembly GCA_024364735.1). Classification (NCBI taxonomy): domain Eukaryota; kingdom Viridiplantae; phylum Streptophyta; class Magnoliopsida; order Zingiberales; family Zingiberaceae; genus Boesenbergia; species Boesenbergia rotunda. The sequence continues at coordinate 167,156 of JAGFNQ010001274.1, read as the reverse complement.
TTTATGTGATATGCTTATGTGAAATGATATGAGATGTATATGCATGTGATATTCAAAGGAAAGGTTTGATTGGATTCCTTAGCATGTAACATTTGGCCAAGGCATGAAACATGAGGTTGTAAAGGACAACTTACCCTATGTGATTATGATTGTGTTTAGTAAGATCATATGCATGTATATGTGATGATTGTATGAGATGTACCCTAGGAGATATGCTTATGTTTGGGATGATGATATGTATATGCAAGTGATGTTTAAATGGAATGTTTGATTGGGAAAAAAAATGGAACTCTCCCTAGCTATGACATTCGGCCAACCCTAGATGAGGGTTAGGGTTGCTTGATTTTCTCCCATGGTGCATGCTATAGTATGATACATGATATATATATATATATATATATATATATATATATATATATATATATATATATATATATATATATATATATATATATATATATATATGATGCTTGTAGGGGATGTTTTGATGTCGAAAACCTAATCTACCCCTACCCTTGAGTTTCGGCCAAGACTCTAGTTTTAGGGTTAGGAACCATTTGATTTACCCATGAAGCATGCTACCACTTCCTATGATATGAATATGATTTATGTAATCACCCTTGTCATATATAAGATATGTTAAGGGGTTGAATTATGATCTATGTATGAGCAAGCCTTATAGCCCCTGGGGGGCACCTTTATGAAATGTATGTGATGTGTATAATAAGATGCTTGAAAGGATACTTCATTAAGTATGGGATCAAGAGCACCCCTTATGTTGTGTGGTGTGTCCCTAAGGGATCATGAGCACCCTTGAAGAGTGGTGTGTCCCTTGAGAATGAATGTGAAAGTATTCCTTAGCATATATGTAAAAGCATGATAAGTATTTTACTTTTGAAGTTGTGTACCCGACTCGTAAGGGGGTCGTTAAACAAATCCGGGGTGCATGTTAACGTAAGGTCATGGCTCCGGTAGGACGGAAGGGTCCTGCTCTAATTAATTGGTGGCTCGCTACCCCAATTCATTAGGGAACGCGCAATAGTTCCGCGCGATAGTTGGTACACAACAGGGCCCAATATGATATGGATGTATTTTTAAGTAATACCATTATGGAACTGCTTTGAAAAAACATTTATTGCATGTGATAGGTATGCTTAAAATTCTATATGCTGCATGCTTAGAAACTTGATGTTTAGTATGCTATGATGAACTCATGCTTATGTCTTGTTATGTACACACGCTGTATGCTTTCGTATGGATTTTGCGAGTAGGACCGGATCCTTACTAAGCTTTTATGCTTACTAGTTATGTGTTGTCTTATGCTGCAGATAAAGGTAAGGAACACATGAACTAAAGGAAGAGGCAGGAAGGCTGAAGATGTGTGGGGTGGTGGCTCGGGAAAGAAAGACTTCTATATCTACATATTTATGTTTATGTTTATATTCCCTTGACAATAAGTGCTAGTGATTAGGATTGACATGGCATGATAGTGTTTACCTTGGAAGTCTTTTATATTTGATTATGTTATGAGTTACATTACTGGTGAACTTATCATGTTGTAGAATGACTTTGATAGTTGAACAAGCATGCTTAGTCCTTAGCCCTTGCTTTATTGTTTTAATGTTATGCTAGAAGATAGAAAAAAAAATATTACTATATGAATGAGTTGTACGTAACCCCGCCCCGAGAGTAGATATAAGGGCGGGCGTTACATCAACCCTAATTTTTGTCATCACAACATGTAGGGAAAACAACATATAAGTATACCCTAAATTCCAAGGGGTCTTCTCAAGCATCAAGGAGTAACCAAAGTCTCCCCCTTGGGGGTGGCCGAAACCTACTCAAGGGTGAAACCCTAAAATTTTGTTCATAACATCATGAAGGAAACAACATATACATATACCCTAAGTTCCAAGGGTCTACTCATGTAACAAGAAGTAACCAAGGCCTCCTCTAAGGGGGCGGCCGAAACTCACTAAAGGGGAAAGATCCCCATTTTCGAAAACTACAAGGAGAAGAACTCATACAATAACCATTACACTGCAGGCGAGGGGATACTTACATCCTTTCGCTTGAATTTCTCCTTCTTTTACTCCTTAGGGTACCCTTGGTTGAAGGAGAGGTGAGAATTTCCCTTGTTAGACTTCTCTAGCACTCTTGGCCCTAGTAGAGGGCAAGATCCTTGAATGGTTCCTCTTCCTTCCAATTCCCTAGGGTTAGAACCCTAGGGTGCACTTTTCGAAAATGAAAAGGGGGAAGAAGGGCTCTAGGTTTTCGAAAATTGAAGTGTGGAAGAAGAAGAAGAAATGTAACTTCTTTCTCCCTCTCTTATTTATACTCTTCTCATGAAGGGACATGTCTCTTCACTTCCCTAGCTTTAACAAGCATGTTTTTTATTCTCTCAACATGAAACATGGCTTGGTGCAATGGTTAAGACATTGTTAGTGCAACTAGGAGGTTCAAGGTTCAATTCTTGCTTCCTCCTTTCTACATTTTCTTTTTATCACATTTTGCACTAATCCACATCCAAGCCCATTAAGCCAAGCCCATCATGAAATTTCATAATAATAATGTTTCATGAATTTAATAATATTTCATATGGAAAAATTTTGGGGTGTTACACTATGTATATTGTTACATACTTGTTAATGAGTTAACAACCCAATGATTTATGCAAACATTCAATTAGTTGATAGCATAAAGTGATAGTTACATATATGTGATGTGTAATCGGTATAATTACTTACCTTCATAGCTAAGAATAACTTGATGGCCACAGTTTGAAAAATAAATAGGATTTTTAATTAATGTATATTGATACATTCTTTATCATTCTTCTCACATAAGCTCAATTTGTATTTCTAGGTTAATCACTCGATCATGTCTTCTCTAAACTTGCGTTCCATTTTGGACACCAATAAACTGACTGGGCCGAACTTCATGGACTGGCTTCGAAACCTGAGGATAGTCCTTAAGGCAGAGAAGCTTGCTTATGTCATTGAAGATCAACTTCCCAACCGTCCTCCAGAGGGTGCAACTCCAGAACAGTTAGTGACCTATCAGAAACATGTGACTGATTCTGAACTTACGAGTTGCATTATCCTAGCCTCTATGGTACCTGAGTTGCAAAAGCAGCATGAGCATATGGATCCTTATACCATCATCTTCCATCTTCATGAGTTGTTCGAAGAGCAGGCGAGATCCGAAAGGTTCGAAGTCTCCAGACTCCTCTTCACCTCTAAGATGCAGGAAGGCACTTCTGCCTCACAATTTGTGTTAAAGATGTTGGGGTACATTGAGCGACTAAACACACTCGGTTTTGCAATGGATCATGAACTAAGTATTGACTTAATTCTTCATTGTTTGCCCAAGAGTTATTCACAATTTGTGATGAACTATCGGATGAACAAGCTGGAAACTACCATTCCTGAGTTGCTCAACCTGCTGAAGACTATAGAGCCTTCTGTAAAGCAGGATCAAAAGACGGTTCTGTTAGTTGGTTCCTCGAAGAAAGGTTCTAAGAGGAAGGCCAAAGAACAGAATAAAGGAAAGAAGAAAAAGGCCAAAAAGACTGAAAAGAAACCAAAAGGAACTTGCCATCATTGTGGCAAGGAGGGTCACTGGCGAAGAAACTGCAAGGTTTATCTTGAGTCCTTGAAGAATAAGGCATCCGATGCCCCATCCTCTTCAGGTATCTTCGTTATTGAATGTCACTCTATTTCCTCTAATACCTGGGTACTTGATACCGGGTGTAGCTCACATATAATGACATACAGGGGCTAAGGAATAGAAGAAGACTCGTCAAAGGAGAAGCGAATTTGCGAGTTGGAAATGGAGCAAAGATTGCTGCTCTTGCCATCGGAACATATTTGCTAAAGCTCCCCACTGGACGTGTCTTAGAATTGGATAATTGTTATTTTGTTCCTTCGTTAATAAAGAACATTGTATCTATTTCATGTTTGAATGAAAAGGGTTATCATTTAACCTTTAGTAACAATTATTGTTATATAACTTTAAATGACGTTCTTTATGGGAATGGAACTTTGTGCAATGATATCTGCACGTTAGATTTATCCAGTGACGTTTTCAATATCGAAGTCAGCAGCAAACGTGCTCGAATAGATAATCGAATAGACTCCTACACTTGGCATTGCCGTCTTGGCCATGTAAGTAAGAAACGCATGACCGAATTACACCGATGTGGAATTTTAGAATCATTTGAACCCGGTTCATTTGATACATGCGAATCATGCTTAAAAGGCAAGATGACAAAATTACCCTTTTCCGGAAAAGGTAATCCAGTGGGAGAGTTGCTTGGCCTAATACATACTGATGTATGTGGACCAATGTCAACTCTTGCACAAGGAGGCTATAGCTACTTCATCACCTTTATCGATGATCACTCATGATTCGGGTATGTGTTCTTGATGATACACAAATCTGAAGCCTTTGAGAAATTCAAAGAGTTCAGAAATGAAGTAGAGAAACAGCTTGGCAAAAGTATTAAGATACTTCGATCCGATCGGGGTGGTGAATACTTGAGTCAAGAGTTTCAAGATTATCTTAGGGACAATGGGATATTCTCCCAAAGGACTCCGCCATATACACCACAGCATAATGGTGTATCTGAGAGGCGCAACCGAACCTTGATGGACATGGTTAGGTCTATGATGAATCATGCAACTCTTCCAAAATCCTTTTGGGGCTATGCACTAAAGACAGCTGTTTACTTACTAAACAGAGTCCCGACCAAGGTAGTCTCTACGACTCCATATGAGATATGGAATAGTAAGAAACCTCACTTAACTCACCTTAAGATATGGGGTTGTCCTGCTTATGTGAAGCGGACTGTATCAGACAAATTGGATGCTAAGTCTGATAAATGTCTATTGGAGTTTTCTTGAACTTCATCAAGTTCAATGCCACTCCCACTGTTTTCTTGTAAAAGAAATTCTTTTTCCAGAAATACAACATGCCTTCAAACAAACACCTTTTGTTCCAAGGGATGATAGAACAAGGTAGTCTCTACGACTCCATATGAGATATGGAATAGTAAGAAACCTCACTTAACTCACCTTAAGATATGGGGTTGTCCTGCTTATGTGAAGCGGACTGTATCAGACAAATTGGATGCTAAGTCTGATAAATGTCTATTTATTGGATACCCCAAGGAAACGAAGGGCTACCAATTCTATCATCCCTTGGAACAAAAGGTGTTTGTTTGAAGGCATGTTGTATTTCTGGAAAAAGAATTTCTTTTACAAGAAAACAGTGGGAGTGGCATTGAACTTGATGAAGTTCAAGAAACTCCAATAGACATTATAGAGACACCTAGTCTAGACCCACAACCAATACCTCATAATGATGAGCTATCAATTGAACCTAAAACAACCCCACCTCTTTGTAGGTCTGATAGGACACGCAATATTCCAGAGAGATACGGATTTCTCATAAGTGAATCGAACGACGTGTTACTCATAAGCGATGACGAACCTATCAGTTATGAAGATGTTCTGAAAAGTTCAGAAAGGGACAAATGGCTTGATGCCATGAAGTCGGAAATGGATTCCATGTACGAAAACCAAGTATGGGACTTGGTTAACCCACCTGAAGGGATTAAGCCCATAGGGTGCAAGTGGGTTTTCAAGAAGAAAATCGACATGGAAGGTAATGTAGTTACCTTTAAGGCTAGATTAGTGGCAAAAGGATATCGTCAGAAATATGGAATTGATTATGACGAAACCTATTCGCCAGTAGCTATGCTTAAATCCATTCGCATGCTCCTAGCCATAGCAGCTCATTATGATTATGAGATATGGAAAATGGATGTGAAAACAGTTTTCCTTAATGGAAACCTGCTTGAGGATGTATACATGATACAACCTGAAGGTTTCACATCGGTTAATAAAACCAAAGTATGCAAGCTTCGACGATCCATATATGGACTGAAGCAAGCATCAAGGAGCTGGAACATCCGTTTTGATGAGACAATCAAAGAGTTTGATTTCTCACAAAATCCTGACGAACCTTGTGTGTACAAGAAGGTTAGTGGGAGTGCAGTCGTATTCCTAGTATTATATGTCGATGACATATTACATATAGGAAACGATATATCAGTCTTACAGACAGTTAAAATTTGGTTGTCCAAAACTTTCTCCATGAAAGACCTGGGAGAAGCAACCTATATCCTTGGAATTAGAATCTATAGAGATAGATCAAAACGGTTGCTTGGTCATTCGCAGTCTACATATATAGACCGAGTGCTAAAAAGGTTTAGCATGTCAGAATCTAAGAAAGGTTATCTTCCCATCAGACATGGGATCAACCATTCAAAGTCTATGTGTCCGCGCATAGAAGACGAGAGGATTTGCGTGAATAAGATTCCTTATGCATCCGCGACATGTATGCTATGTTATGTACTAGGCCCGATGTATCGTATGCTTTGTGTATCACAAGCAGATACCAGTCGGATCCAGGAATGGATCATTGGGCGGCTGTCAAGACAATCCTTAAGTACTTAAGAAGAACTAAGGATGTGTTCCTAATATATGGAGAAGGAGATATGGTAATACGTGGGTATACAGATGCCAGTTTCCAGACAGATAAGGATGACTCCAAATCGCAGTCTGGATACGTATTTACTTTGAATGGAGGCGCAGTAAGTTGGAAAAGTTCCAAACAAGACACCGTAGCGGATTCTACCACGGAAGCGGAATATATCGCAGCTTCGGAAGCAGCAAAGGAAGCAGTCTAGATCAAGAAGTTTATCTCCGAACTTGGCATGGTTCCAACCATTGATGAAGCAGTGCCGGTTTACTGCGACAACAATGGAGCTATTGCACAAGCAAAGGAACCAAGGTCTCATCAGCAATCCAAACACGTGCTTCGCCGCTATCATCTGATCAGAGAGATTATAACTAGGAATGACATACAAATTGAGAAAATTCCCACTGAAAGGAATTTAGCGGATCCTTTAACTAAGGCCTTTCCTCAGAACAAGTTTGAGGGTCATGTTAGATCCTGTGGTATTGGATACCGTAGCGATTGGCATTAGGCCAAGTGGAAGTTTGTTAGTGATATGAGAGAAGTGTCCTAAGGCAATCGCCTTATGATTGTAAACATTTATTTTAATAAATGATAATTCACTATTTGAGTATACAAGTTAGTGTATTTGATTGGGATCTTAAACTCATCTACTGAATGTCCGCAATATAATTCACAGCATAAGAGAATTTGTGATGGGATCACAACTAGTAATTATCACTACATGTGCAATTGTGAAGTATTGAAAATGTCCATAGTCGATGAATTGATAAAAACGGACACTATCAATTTTATTGAGACTAGCATGGGTTATTCTCTAATCAGCTGATTCTTACTGGCTGGTGACATTGGGATGTCCGGAGATAAACATGGATGTTAGTTAAGGGAACTAGTTCATTGGAGTGACTAGCTATAAAAACTTCATATGGTAATCTATATAGATATGTCAATGAAGTTCTTACTGCAGCTTAAGTGCGATGTTCCTTTGACTTCCGGTGTTCAAGTCATCTTGGTCATGGAGACTTATACTTTAACATCTTAAGAAAGCATCTCCAAGGAGGTGTGGACCCAGGATGATTGGGTATAAGCCGAAGTGCCCGAAGATGTTTGAACAGCCTACAAAGGATTCACCACTCCTTGCGAAGAGATGTATACCCAGGCCTATCGTCGGATTGTTACTCAAAGCCTCTAGCCAGAGCATATCATGTTTAGAGTATGAGTCTCTTAAATACATGAGAGTAATTAGAAATCCAAAGGACTAGAAAGACATTTACTTGGGCTGGGTGTGACGTAGTCAGTCTAGTGGGGACTGACACATACAGACCATGTCCTGAACCAAGTGGGTATAAGATGGTGAAGGGAATGGGGCATGATTTATTAGAGCTGCTGAAGGGTTTCAGAATAATTTTCTGAGGTCAACAGTTGATCTTTCGATTAATTGGGGTCATGATGTACTACTAGGTGCCACTCATGATCGTTCTATAATTAGTTGATTATAGACAGCCAACATAAATCGAAAGCCTATTTAGTCACACGGACTACGAGTAATCCGAGGGATTTAAAACGAGTTGATAATTGGATTTTCCAATCAAGAGAAATAAGTCGAATCTGAGTTAAGCAGAGGCGCAACGGAAACTTAAAATGGCTATGTCTTTTGAAGGCTTATTGGGCGAATTAAATGAGTTTAATTCGCGATGGGATCGGCTTGGTTTGGCCGACCAAAGAGGGTGTCCACCCTCTTGGTTTGGCCGGCCATTAAAAAGGGGATAAATCAATTTGATTGGTTTAATTAATAAAATAAATCTAGCGCGATTTGTTTTATAAATTATGGATAAATAAATTGATATATAAAGAAATTTATATAAAGAGATTTATAAAGAAATTTGTAAAAATTTATTCTTTTTATGGAAATTAAATTGAACCATGAATTGGTTTAATTTTAATTTATAAAATCAATTATGAATTGATTTATCCATGATAAGAAAATTTTATATAAATTTTATTCCATAATTAAAAGAGAGAAGTATTTGTTTTATTATTAAATTAGTTATAATAAAACTTGGTTTAAACGGAATAATTCATAAGAGAATTTATAGGATAAATTTGTTATGAAAATTCCGTTAAGAGGGAGACTTGGCAAGGGAGATGCTACTATATAAAGGAACTAAAGGCAAGCCCTTAATTCCAATTGAGTAATCAAGAGATTAGTAGCATCCTCTCACTCTCTCTCTTATTCTCTTCTCCTCTCTTCCCCTTAGGGCCGGCGCCCTCCTTGAGAGCTAGGGCCGGCCCCTCCTTAGAGCTAGGGCCGGCACACTTCACACTTGCCGTGAGCCATCAACACGAAGGAGAAGCCAACCAAGAAGAAGAAGAAGCGGATCACATCTCCTTCCTTCCCGGAATTTAGATTCCGATTCTTGGTGGTTAGTTTCCTTTCTTCTTTCTTGATCTTCTAGTTGTGCCTTTAGAGAATCTAGTAGTTCTCGTCGGCACAAAACTCGTGACTTTGCGAAGTCATCCCGAAGAGAACTCGGCGTGGACGCGAATAGAGGCGGAGCTTCCAAGGGACGCTACGGTTGGATCTCGTCCCTTACTTCGAGTTACGAGAGGTACTTAGTAAATTAGTTTACTTTTCCGCAAAGTTTTAATTTATGATTATGTCCACACATCATAGGGTTGCATGCTAGATACGTGGTTAAAATAATTTAGGAAATTATTTTATGCTAATTCTTCCGCTGCACGTAAAAATTTAAGATTTTACGAACCCGTATCCTTGTCAACATGCACCCGGTCCCAACAGAATCCGAGTATCCCATCCTAGCGGACCATCTCCTTCCATTTTCCTCTAGTGTGTGCTCTCTCGGCGGTTAGTTCGATCAAGAGAGGTCCTTCGCTCTGATACCAACTGAAGGATCGTTTCCGGTACGCTAGAGGGGGGTGAATAGCGATTTTTGAACCTCTTTCTTCCTACACGATTAGTTGCACAGCGGAATATACAATAAAAATAATAAACAATACTAACCAATGCTAACAATGAAGATTTACTTGGTATACACCCCGGACGGGTGACTAATCCAAGAATCCGTCGGTGGATCAGTCCCCGGATAACCTCCGGCTAGCCCTCGTCACTCCTTGTGGGTGGAGAAACCTCGCCACAACACTTCGGACGCTATCTGTGCACAAAAGACTACTAACTCACTTTACCCAAGTGAGTTTCGTCATGAATCTCAGCCACCACGAAGTCCTCTTTAAATAGGACTCGGGCAAAACCCCACACTACCAGTCGACTACCTCCAGGGCAGTCGACTACCTCCAGGGCAGTCGACTGGTGCCACTGAAATTCAACCATTGCACCCCAACGTTCGAATTCTCAGCCAGCTTACCAGACACCTACCAGTCGACTGCCCCCAGGGAAGTCGACTGGTCCGAGGCTGAGACCCTTCTGTGAGTTTCACCAGTCAACTGCCCTCAGGACAGTCGACTGGTCTACTCACATACCTAAGGTTACCCTTCCCGAGTACATTTCACTCCGCACTCGAACCCTAGGATTCCCTGAGTACAATCACACAGCACTCGTAACCTCACAACTCGACTGACTCCTCATCCGCAGCCTCGACTATTGCCTTCATGCCCTCTTCATCTTCGGCTCTCATCCCTCGAATGCACGTAAGCCTCCAGCATGCCTCCATGTCATCCTTCATGCATGCCTCGAAGTCCACGCCCATCAGCTCATCGTCCCTGCTCTCCATGGTCCCTCGGGTGCACACAAGCCTCTAGCTTGTCTCCATGCTACCCTTCACCATACCGAGGCCATCCAGTCAAGTCCATATGTGTAACCTTTACAACCTGCACACTCAATATACACATATGAGATAACAAGAGTAAACCTAACTTAAACCCTTTGCCCAAACATCAAAACACTTGGTCACTCCGGACCACAGATTGCCTCAAAACCTATTATATCCTATATATACCTCATGAGTCATGAGACCAAGGCCACAAGAATAAACCCTAAGCCTCTCTTTTCTCTCCCTCTCATCTTCTCTCTCCTAGGGTTGGCGCGACGGTGAAGGGGAAGAAGAAAGCTCATGGTGGAGGAGGAAGAAGTCCATCCTTCTTCTTCTTCTCTTCTTTTCTTCTTCCTCTCTTGGGCATGCAAAACGAGGAGAGAGGCGGTTGGCACAAAGGAAGCTATTGGATCGAGATAAACGATAGGGGGGGGTGAATATCGTTAAAACTTTTCGGATTAAGGAAAGAGTAAATATGCAGCGGAAATAAATCAATCATACAGGAACACAAGTAGATTTTTAATTGGTTCGGAGTTGCGGTCGGCTCCTACTCCAAGGCCCATTGTCCTTGACCGTTTACTTTGGGCAATACTATAATCGCGCAAAGAGATTTACAAGATAAGTACAATATTATATCAAGAAACTGAAATTACTACACTTTTCGTTACCGACGCCCGATGTGGATCATATTTTGGAGCAGATGGTCATCGTCGGTGCTGGGATCTCGATGTCGGAGTTTGCCGGGGCCTAGCGCTTGAACGAAAAGCTTTGGAGTGTTAGAATGCATTGATGATAAAGCCTTGGGGTCGAGCACCCTTTTATAGTGCTCCTGGGGGCACCTGACACGTGCCTTCAGCTGCGAGAACCTCCATCCGCAGCTCGGTCAGTGCTTATCCCCTTTGATTCGGCCCCTGGCCTGACTGGGGCACCCGGGACCTCTCGGGCACCTAGGTTGACCTGGTCCAGTGGCGTCGTGGTAAATTTGCATCGATGGCTTATTTGGCTTTGACATTGGGCGCTCGAGACCTCTTAGGCGCCAAGCTTACTGTGGTTTCGAAGCAGTCTTGCTTCATTATTGTTTTGGTCTTGACCTTGGGCGCCCGGGACCTCCCGGGCACCTAGCCCTATTGCCTACCCCTTTCCTTTGGGGCATTCTGAGCTGCAGAAACACACTCCTTCGGTCCCTGCAACCAAGGTTAGTGTAGTGCCCGCCCTTATATCTACTCTCGGGGCGGGGTTACGTACAACTCAATCATATAGTAATATTTTTTTTTCCTATCTTTTAGCATGACATTAAAACAATAAAGTAAGGACTAAAGACAAAGCATGCTTGTTGAACTATCAAAGTCATTCTACAACATGATAAGTTTACTAGTAATGCAACTCATAACATGATCAAATATAAAAGACTTCCGAAGGTAACACTATCATGCCATGTCAATCTTAATCACTAACACATATTGTCAGGGAAACATAAACATAACATAAACATGATAAGTAGATATAGAATCATTCTTTCCCGAGCCACCACCCCACACATCTTCAGCCTTCCTGCCTCTTCCTCTAGTTCAAGTGTTCCTTACCTTTATCTGCAGCATAAGACAACACATAACTAGTAAGCATAAAAGCTTAGTAAGGATCCGGTCCTACTCGCAAAATCCATACGAAAACATACAACATGTGTACATAACAAGACATAAGCATGAGTTCATCGTAGCATACTAAACATCAAAGTTTCTAAGTATGCAGCATATAGAATTTTAAGTATACCCATCTCATGCAATAAATGTTTTTCAAAACAGTTCCACAATGGTATTACTTAAAAATACATCCATGTCATATAGGGCCCGGTTGTGTACCACATAATGCGCGTTCCCTAATGTATTGGGGTAGCGAGCCACCAACCAATTAGGGCAGGACCTCTTACGTCCTACCGGAGCCATGTCCTTAGTTAGCATGTACCCCGGATTTGTTTAACGACCTCCTTAGAGTCGGGTACACAACTTTCAAAGTAAAATACTTATCATATCTTTACATATATATGCTAAGGATGTACTCCCATTTCCACTGCTCAAGGGACACCCACTTTTTCAGGGTGTTTCTGATCCCATTGCTCAAGGGACACCCACTTTTTCAGGGTGTTTCTGATCCCATTGGGACACACCTCACAACATAAGGGTGTTCTAAATCCCAAACTTAGTGGAGTATCCTTTCTAGCATTTCATCATGCATATCACATGAAATCTCATAAGGGTGCCCCATGGGCTATAAGACATGCTCATACATACATCATAATTCAACCACTTAACATACTTTAGATCTGACAAAATTTGGTCACATAGATCATACTCATATCATACGAAGTGGTAGCATGCTAACAATTAAGATTTCAATCAGACATCTCATTTAAACACCTCATGCATAAACATATCATAGCATGCTAATAATTAAGGTTTCAAATCAACCATTCCATTTAACACCACATGCATATACATATAATCATCCTAGCAATCCTAAGCATATCTCATAGGGTACATCCCATACAATCATCACATATCATATATAGCATGCATCATGGGAATAAAATCAAGCAACCCTAACCCTAAACTATTGTTGGCCGAAACTTGTAGGATGGCTAGGCTAGGTTTTTGACTTCAAATATCCACACAAGCATTCACACAAACACCTTGCCTATACTATTTAGCATGGATATATCATAGGGAAAATCATACAACCTTAAACCCTAATCCACCTAGGGTTGGCCGAAACATTGTAGGGTAGGGTAGGCTAGGTTTTTGACTTCAAATATTCACACAAACATTTACACAAGCACTTTACCTACACTACTAATCATGGGTACATCATAGGATAGCAAGCAACCCAAAAGCCCTAGCCTATTCCCTCTTGGCCGAAACTTGTAGGGTGGACAACCCTACTTTTTCTTATCACAACATGATGGGGAACAATATATATTCATACCCTAAGTTCCTAGGGGTCTCCTCATGCAATAAGAAGTAACCAAGACGTCCTTCTTGGGGGTGGCCGAATGGTGCACAAGGGAAGAAGGTTCCCTTTTTCAAAAACAACAACAAGAAGAACATACAAATCAAACATTAACGATTACACTGCAGGCGAGGGGATACTTACATCCTTTCGCTTGAATTTTCGTCTTCTCTAAGATCTTAGGGAACCCTTGAAGAAGAAGAAGATGAATTTTCCCTTGTTAACCTTCTCTAGCACTTTTGGCCCTAGTAGAGGGCAAGAACCTCCAATGGGTCCTCTTCCTTCCAATTCCCTAGGGTTAGAACCCTAGGGTGGTGTTTTTTCGAAAATGGAAAGGGAGAGAGGGCTCTTGATTTTCGAAAAGTGAAGTGGGGAAGAAGAAGAGGAAGTGTAACTTCCTTTCCCCCTCTCTTATTTATACTCTTATCATGAAAAGACATGTCTCTTCGCTTCCCCAGACTCAACAAGAATGTTTCTTATTCTCTCTACAAGAAACATTGCTTGGTTCATTGGTTATGACATGGTGAGTGCAACTAGGATGTTCAAGGTTCAATTCTTGCTTCCTCCTTTCTACCTCTTCTTTTTATCACAATTTGCACTAATCCATATCAAAGCCCATTAAGCCAAGCCCATCATGAAATTTCATAATATTAATAACATTTCATGAACTCATAATATTTCATAATATTCCATAAATATTGTTTCATTATATTTTTAATATTTCATATTCATGATTCCATAATATTTCATGATAATATTTCATGAATTCCATAATATTTTATAACATTCTATATGGGAAAATTTTGGGGCGTTACAATCCTCCATACCTTATAAAAAGTTTGTCCCGAACTTTAAAATAATTTCGGATACTTTAACCGTATTGCTTCTTCCCGTTCCCACGTGGCTTCTTCGAATTGTTCATTCTGCCACAGAACCTTTACTAAGGGTACTTCTTTGTTCCTTAGCTTTTTAACTTCCCGGTCTAAAATCTGTAAAGGCCGGCGTTCGGAACTTAAGTTTTCTCGATCTTGTACTGGTTGGGGCTCTATCATCTGATTTACATCAGATGTACATTTCCTGAGCATTGATACATGGAAGACATTGTGGATAGCCGACATTTCTGGCGGTAACTCCAGTTCGTAGGCCACTTTGCCTACCCATCTCAGAATTTGATACGGTCCCACATATCTCAGACTCAGCTTCCCTTTCCTTCCGAACCTCATCACCCCTTTCATAGGGGCTACTTTCAGGAATACTGAATCCCCAACCTCGAACTCTAGCGGTCTGCGTCGCTTATCAGCGTAGCTCTTCTGCCGACTCTGAGCAGTCTCTATTCTCTGGCGAATATTCTTTATAGCCTGAGTGGTTTCATTTATAATATCAGTCTGGAGTCCCATCTCCTTCTTTTCACCACTCTCAAACCAACATATAGGAGATCTGCATTTTCTTCCGTACAGTGCTTCGTACGGTGCCATCCTGATAGTAGCCTGATAACTGTTGTTATAAGCAAACTCTGCCAGGCTCAGTATCGACACCAGCTTCCCTTGAAGTCCAAGGCACAAGCTCGCAACATGTCCTCTAATATCTGGTTTACTCTTTCAGTCTGCCCGTCAGTCTGGGGGTGAAAGGCAGTGCTGAATTTCAGTTTCATACCGAGAGTCTTCTGTACGTGTCCCCAAAAAATCTGAAGTGAATCGACCATCCCTATCAGAGATGATGGTCTTGGGAACCCCGTGCAGTCGGATAATTTCTTTGACATACAGTTGAGCCAACTGCTCTACTGAATAGGTCATCTTGATAGCCAGAAAATGGGTAGACTTGGTGAGCCTGTCCACTATAACCCATATACCATCATATCCATTCGTCGTTCTAGGCAGCCCAGAGATGAAATCCATGGAGATGTCTTCCCATTCCACTCGGGGATAGACAGGGGTTGCAAAACTCCTCCAGGCCTCTGGTGTTCTGCTTTGACCCTCTGGCAGGTCAAACACATACTGACATAGCGAGCTACATCCCGCTTCATACCGGACCACCAAAATTTTCTCTTCAATCTTGATACATCTTGGTAGACCCAGGATGCATCGCATAAGGTGTTCCGTGAGCTTCTTCCAGGATTCTGGTCCGTAAGTCGGAGTCATCGGGAACACATAATCGATCCCGCAGATATAAGACTCCGCTTTCTGAAATCCGAAATCCATCGTCCTTGCCTTCGAGAACCTCTTGCTTGATTCTCTGAAGACTCGGATCTTGATTTTGCTTTTCCAGAATATCACCGAACAATGTCGGCGCAATCATCAGGGGGGACAACTGTCCTGATATGATCTCAATCCCGTAATTCATAATTTCTTCCTCTAAGGGTTGTGACAAAGCTGGTAAAAACATTAAAGCAGCACATGATTTTCTACTGAGAGAATCGGCTACCTTGTTGGCTTTTCCCGGATGGTACAGGATCTCACTATCATAGTCCTTGACCAATTCAAGCCATCTGCGCTGTCTCATATTCAGATCTTTCTGGGTGAAGAAATATCGCAGCCTCTGGTGATCTGTATAAACCTTACACTGAGTTCCATATAGGTAGTGCCTCCATATTCTCAGTGCAAAGACTACTGCTGCTAACTCTAAGTCATGGGTAGGGTAGTTTCTTTCATGTTCCTTTAGTTGCCTAGAGGCATAGGCAATTACCTTCCCGTTTTGTATAAGCACAGCTCCTAGTCCAAGTTTGGATGCATCGCTGTACATATCGAAACCCATATCGCTCTCGGGAAGAGTCAATATTGGAGTGCTAGTCAGCCTCCTTTTTAGTTCAGTAAAGCTCTTTTCACATTCCTCGGTCCATACAAATTTCTTGTCCTTTCTTGTATGAGCTGTCATAGGAGCTGCAATCCGAGAGAAGTTCTCTACGAATTTTCTGTAGTAGCCTGCTAACCCGAGGAAACTTCGAATTTCACTGGCATTCTTGGGTCTAGTCCAGTTACTCACAGCTTCAATTTTTAGTCGGGTCCACCATTACTCCTTCCTTGGAGATAACATGTCCAAGAATGATATTTGATCGAGCCAGAACTCGCATTTGGAAAATTTAGCATACAGTTGTTCCTTCTGAAGAATCTGTAGTACTATTCTCAGGTGCTCAGTATGTTCTCTGGGAGTTCTCGAATATATAAGGATATCGTCGATAAAGACGATACAAATCTGTCGAGGTATGCCGAGAATACCCGATTCATTAAATCCATAAACATAGCTGGCGCATTGGTAACTCCAAATGGCATAACTACGAACTCATAATGTCCGTATCTGGTTCGGAAAGCCGTCTTCGGTATATCCTCCTTCTTCACCCTAACTTGGTGATAACCAGATCTCAGGTCAATCTTAGAGAAAACCGTGGCTCCCTTCAATTGATCGAACAGGTCATCTATCCTGGGTAGAGGGTACCTGTTCTTGATAGTTACATTGTTCAGCGCCCGATAGTCGATACACATTCGCATCGACCCATCCTTCTTTTTCACGAACAGTACGGGAGCTCCCCAGGGAGAATGACTAGGGCGATGAGTCCCTTGTCAAGCAGCTCCTGTAACTGTCCCTGTAATTCTTTAATTCCGTCGGCGCCATACGGTACGGTGCTTAGAAATGGGGTTAGTACCAGGAACCAACTCAATTGCAAATTCTATATCTCTTTCAGGTGCTAACCCTGGTAATCATCGGGAAATACCTCTGGGTAATTGCATACGACTTTGACATCTTCTAGCTTCGGCCCTCGTAGGACTGGTATCAACACATGAGCTAGAAA
Source organism: Boesenbergia rotunda (assembly GCA_024364735.1). Lineage (NCBI taxonomy): Eukaryota > Viridiplantae > Streptophyta > Magnoliopsida > Zingiberales > Zingiberaceae > Boesenbergia > Boesenbergia rotunda. Next base: position 150,038 of record JAGFNQ010001274.1, on the reverse strand, counting down.
TCCAGAGCATCCTTTTCTAACATCTTCCTTGCTTCAGAGCCGACAAGAATTTGCTTGTCCTCTTCTTCGGCTCTCCGATAAATTCAAATAGAATTTCTGCCTCAGGTCGGAAGATAACCTTCGTTTACGGCACTCAATAGAGGCGCCGTATTTGTTCAAGAAATCCATGCCCAATATCACATCATAATCTGACATATCAAGCACTATCAGATCGCAGTAGAGTTCCCTATCTGCGATTCTGATTGGTGCGGCACGTAGCATTTGGGTAGAGGGCATCACCTCACCCGAGGGCAGTGTTGTCAGAAATTTGAAATCTAAATCTTGCAGGACATATCCTTTCTTTGGCATATTGCATGGAGATAAACGAATGTGTTGCCCCGTGTCAAATAAGGCAGTAGCATACTGACTGTAAATAAATATCTGACCTGTGACAACGGTAGAGGCAGTCGCCACGTCTTCTTTCGTAAGAGAGAAAACCCTGGCGTTCGTCGTGGCAGGCGGGGCCTCTAATCTCCCTGGTATATAGGAGTACCATCAATAGCTGCCTGCATCTGGTGTAACTGGGGATGAGCACCTTTGTACTGGCCATGCTGCGGCTGAGGTGCTTTGGCTGCAGTAGGACACTCTCTGGCCATGTGTCCTTCCTTCCCGCAGGTGTAGCATCTCCTGGCGCCTAAGAGGCATGTCCCGAGGTGCCTCTTCCCACAATTGGCACATGGGGATATGTGGGCTTCTTGCCTCCTGCACCACTGGCAGATTTATCCCATGGCTTCCTCTTTCCGTTGTAGTTCTTTTTCCAGTGGGGGTTGCTATTCTGAGGTTTCTGACCTCCCGATTGATTCTGACTCTTGTTGGCGGTCAGTGGTTGGCTCTGCTGGTTAATATTCTTCAGATAATGCTCGGTAATAAGGGCGCTGCTGAACAGCTCTTCTGCAGTCTGGGGCCTATTAACGCCGCCGGCCACATTCAGAGCTATCTCGGGCCTGAGCATCTTGAGCATCAATCTGACCCTTTCTTTCTCCGTACTGACCAGCTCTGGACATAATCGTGCCAGTCTGTTGAATTGTTTAACGGCATCGTTGACTGAGAGATTTCCCTGCCGGAATTCAGTGAACTCATCAAAGTGCCTGTTTGTGACTCGCATATTAAAGAATTCTTCCAGAAATTCAGACTCATAGTCCTTCCACTTCATCTGGTCCACTGACCTTCTAGCTTTTACCCGTTCCCACCACATCCTGGCATCGCCAGTGAGGCAGAATGAGACACACTTAATTTTCTCATGCTCGGGCCAGTCTAATAATTCCACTGTGATCTCAACTGTCTTGAGCCATTCCTGGGCATCCCAGGCTCGCAGGTGCCCGAGAACTTTTCCGGCTTAAGTCTCTGCCACTGAATCAGATAGGCCTCCTGCCGGACTCCTCGGACCAGAGTGTCTGGGGGTGCCTGTGCAGTTGGAGGCTCAGAAGGTATCGCATTCTGACTTCCCTGCGGGGTTGCAGTGTTCCCTGCTGGGGTCATCAGAGTGTTTATTATCTGTTGTTG